>JAJHSJ010002503.1:0-50283 GCA_021015155.1 Magnolia officinalis | reverse complement strand
GCCATATAAAATGAATTAAGCTGGTCCACTCGTCATGTTGGCCCAACTGATATTTTTAATGCCCCTGCATGTAATGCATGTTTCATTCTCTTATTCAGAAAACGCAAGAATTAGAAAAGAAAACTTTAATACTCCTAAAGATTGTGATGATAACATGCGATAACATACTAATATAGAATTAAAGTGACCAAATTATGGGTCCGATTTTAAATATTCTTGTTTGATTATCTAAAATATCTTATTAGTGGATGAAATGAAGATATGCAACTGTTTTATTTCAGCAAATAGGTGTCCACGAATTTGAGTTAGGTTTGTTAAACCAACTTAATGTTGGAGTTGTGACATGTATGCTACGTGAACAGTTTAAGTGCCGGCATATCAAGAATTATACACTACCAGAGTTTCAAATGACTAAGCGAAGAAGAAGTCATGGATTAGGTTGTAATGGCAAGTAGCTTCCGGACTCGGACTATTAGAGGGGAACCAAATTCCGCCCCCGCCAAGCCACGTTTATCATTCTAAGCCACACTTCCGGAGGAAATCCACACTATCCATTGGGCATGCAGGGTTATCTCTTCGCTATATTATATATATATATATATTTATATATATATATATATTATATATATTATATATATATATAATATATATATTATATATATAGAAAGGTTAATATGCGCTCGAGCTCACAATAAGCTCCCGTGAGGTTGAGCTGTGTGGGCCCCACCGTGATGCATGTCGACCATCAACACTATGCATTTGATCGGTCCCCTTTAAATTATAGGATATGCCAAAAATCAGCCGTATACAGAACTCAGGTGGGCCATACCATCTAAAATCATGTGAAGACATGCCAAAAACATATATAAGCACTTGGTGGGGCCCACCTGAGTTTTGAATGGTACTAAAACTTGGTCTGAACCCTCATCCAAGTGGGACACACATAATGGATGGGCTGGATTTGCAAACCACATCTCGGTGGGCCCAAAAAATGATTATGAATGTTTTAATGGTGCACGGCCCCTCTCCACTTTTGTATGTGGTGTGGCCCACACAAGTCACGGATTGACTTGATTTTTGAGACCTAGGCCCATGATTGAATGGTGCATCTGACTGATGGGGTAGATGTTCGAAACGCATCACGGTGGGGCCCACACAGCTCGACCTCATGGGACATTCCCATCAACTCGAGCGCATAGTACCTTTTCCCATATATATATATATATATATATATATATATATATATTATATTATATATATATATATATATATATATATATATGGGTTAGCTTGTTGGTACACACCCATGTCAGTACACACACTCCATGTTAGCCACCCCCACTAGGGATTGATACCAAGACCTCAAGTGACTCTTTGCTGTATGCATCATCCTACACTTATGCATTTTCCTTCTATAACTCATGGCATGACCTAACTATTAAACGGATCTGATCATCAAGTTCAAGTAGATTGTCTCCCAATTAGAATAAATTGATGGTGCTAGTCCCGTTGAAGGGTCTTCCTTTATCTATTTATGTTTGGTGGATTGATAAATGTGTAAGATGATTTTGGAGAATTGATGAATGTTCGAGAGAAACAATCAATGTTTAATTAATATGTATGTAGGTGAATGGATTTTTTATATAATTGAGTAGTGGATGTTTATTAATGTTTAGATGAACAATGCATATAAGTGAGTAGTGGATGTTTAATGTGTATTAAGTTGTGTTTTAAAATGATGAATAAAACAAGTTTTTTTTTTAAAAAATAAAAATAAAAATTGATATGTGTTTTAGTAATGCTAAAAAGATAAATTATGATAATTGTACGTTAAATTCACATATAAATGTTTTTTATCAAGACAAGTAACTATGATAGTTATAAAAACGATGCATTCATATATTATTGATCCATCATACAAACACATTGCGTTGTCGATCTTGGAGGCCTTCCCTGGAAAAGATGTCAATCCTAGTAGAGTGTTACCAGATGTGGGATATGCACAAACCTACTGAAAGGTGGAAGCATACCTAGTAGGTGTATGTGGGTTGACGATCTCCAACCAAGCAGATGGAGGATCATCCCATCTAATGCATTTATACATTATTTGCATTCATATAATTGTGCATACTATATTTTTATTATATCTTAATTTCAATAAGTATGAATCATGCTAGGTTTTCTCACTAAGCCTGTCCAGTTTACAATTTTATCGATAAAAATGTACAGATGAAAAATTAGCTTATGAGTTGACACGAGAACAAAAAGTTGTGACTGAACTAGTGTACGACATACGCGAGACATGGTCGTACCTATTAGAAGAGGAACTGCCAGCATTTGGACCGTTTCTAATTATTTAATTAGAAATTTATTTGTTAAGATGATCTGATTTATATATAATGAATGATGGTATTAGTTATAGAATTTTAAGCATTTGATTGGTTTTATTTAATTTAATTGTTTTAGGTATGTAACAAGTATTTATTGATAAGTTGTATTGACTGATGAATGATGTCTAATTTATGTTTATTGAATGTTTATAGATATTAGTGCTTAAATAATTTTATATGAATAATTGTGAATGGATTTAATTGAAATATAAAAATAAATATTACTTTTGCATATGAATAATTATATAATAAAATAAGTTAAATACACAACGTACTAGTTACGACTCAAGTATGAGGGTGCACACTCCATACTCAAATTAGTGAGTTCGAAAACAACAACTATCGGTACCTTTTTGGGGCTCACGATAATACCTTTTGTGACATCCACTCCATCAATCAATTTTACCAAGTTACGGTAGGGCAGAATCCCAAAAATCATCCATAACACATACTTAGGTGAGCCACAAGATAGTAAACAACATGGGTTGGAAACTCTCACCACACAAGAAAATGAAATGGTTGGAAACCCCACCCTTGATACCTTCTTAGGGCTCACAATGATGTTTATTTGTTTATTTGTCAACCAACCTATTCATAAGATCAAACCAATATAAATAATGCGACAAATCAAATATCAGCTTGATCCAAAACTTCTGTAGCCCTCCGGAATTTTTCAACAGCGGACGTTCAATTCACACAGTTTCCAGTGGTGTGATCCACTTAAGCTTTAAGCTTTGGATGTGCTTCATTTCCTGGCTCAACTCTTAAAATTATCCGATAAAATGGATGAATAGAGTGGATAAAATACATAAATCATGGTGGCCCCACGTAGAGTTTACTCGTACGCTTACTGCGTGTAGGCTTTGTAACTCTTACGAGCAAGGGCGGCACGTCTTCAGGTAAAGATTCTGATTTGATTTTATTGATAAAAAGACAACCTTGTCACTTTCATGATACGGTATATATGGAAGTGTAAAAACACTATAAATCCATCTTTATACAGCACACGTGGCAGGATAGTATACCAATCGAAATGGTCCAACTAGCCACTCCAACAACTAATGGTCCATATGTCTTGAAATTGCAACTACCAGACAACCATGACTCTTACGTTTTGTTCCTCAAAGGCATCTAATTTTGGCCACTAACAAGTTTATTTTAAGCCGTTGGTTTGAAGAGTCTTCATCCATCTGATATATGCGTATACGTAATTATTTTCCATGGCAGCAGAGACTATTGGATGTATGAATGTAAGGTTCTGATTAGGTGTACACTGGGGAGATGGATCTACCATAGTACATTTTTCAGGCTCTACCGTATCATCAGCCACATTTTCAAGGGAAACGGATTGGTGGTTCGTGGTTGGTGGTATGTGCTCCGTGGACCCCACCATGATGCATGTGTTTCATCCATGCCGTTCATCAATTTTTACTGATCATTTTAGGGCTTGGCCCCAAAAACGAGAGGGATATAAATCTTAGGTGGACCACACCACAGGAAAACAATAGTGATTGGATATCCACCCTTAAAATCCTCCTAAGGCCCACTGTATTGTTTATTTGACATCCAATCTGTTGATCAGGTCATAAAGACCTACATGAATCTTGATCCAAAACTTTTATGGGCCCCAAAAAGTTTTTAACGATCGACGTTCATTCAACATGTTTCCTTTAATGTGGTCCACTTGAGATTGGGATATACCTACTGTTTTGGTCTCATGCCCTAAAATGATCTAGAAAAATAGATGGACGGCATGGATGAAACACATACATCATGGTGAGGCCCACAGACCACCGATCATCAGCCATTGGCTGGTGGAGGGGGAGTAGAAAATCCGTTTCCATTTTCAAGGGAACGGATTAAGTGTCAACTGTGCAACACGTTAGTTGGTGTTTCTCCAGCCGTGGGGTCCACCTCAATGTATGTTTTGTATATCCTCGCCGTCCATCAGTTTTTCTCACTCATTTTAGGTATGGTGCCCAAAGCGAAGTAGATCCAAATCTCAATCGGACCGCACATTAGGGATTGAATGATCACCCTACATCAAGTGACCCTCACCACTGGTCGGAAGCTAGGTGGGGATGATCACTGTAATGTCTGTGAGAAATCCACTCTGTCCATCCATTTTTACAGCTCATGCTAAGACATGATTATAAAAATGAGGCAAATCCAATTCTCAAGTGGGCCACACGACAAGGAAAAGTGGGAAGGAAAATGCCTACCAGCAGTGAGACCTTCCTGTGGTTTACACTGAGGCTTATATGCGATCCAAACCGTTAATAAGTCCATTCCTATACCTACTAGAGATGAACCGAACATACAAAAGTATTAGCCTAATAAAAAAACATTGTGACCCCACAAAAATTTCAACGGTCGACATGCAATCCCGACTTTTTCCCATCATGTGCTCTACTACACTCTTGTATCTGCCACTGTCTTGGGGACCCGATTGTGCAGTAACTAACCTAGCATGGCGAGTCAACTCCGTCAGCGATGTACGTGCCATTGTCCTCGTGCATCCCTTGTTCCAGTTCATGTTAATGCATGAGCTCAAAATTGCAATTTATCCTGAGATCAGGTGGACCACACCATATAAATGATAGTGATAATAACATTCACCTTTCAAATCTTTGTGGGACACGATTACGTTTACTTGTTATCTAACCTACAGACATGGACGGAAGAAAAATACAAATGTCATTAATGGAAAACTTTATTTCAATAGTAAGTTGCGGTCAATCTCACGTTTTTCTTTAGTACATTTTAGTAGAGTTTAGAATATATTTCAATTTTATAATCATATCATAAAATGAGTATGAAATATAAGAGTAGTCACAAAAGAAAGAAAATAAATAAATAAAAATACTAAATTAGACATAGGCTTTAGGCATCTTACTGCTTCCCCATCTTTGAAGTGATATTTGTATGTTTTGTGATTAAACCAGTTTGGAACATAGTTACAACAAATCCTCCTCTAGAAAACAATTAGCATCTTCTCTAAAATTTGAGAAATATTGGCTTCGGCTTATAAAATCTAAAAAACGCGCCTCAAACACACTTTGGTAGCTTATACTCCTGATTTCTATGCTGCTAGATTTTATCTCTTGACCTTTAACTATTTGCAATTTAATCCCTGAAATTCTGTAATTATTCAACAAAATGCAAGATAAAAAATAAAAAAGGAATGAAGATTGTTGGAGTCATTGTGATTAGGAATGATTTAAAAATACATTTTTATAGAGACGTAAGGGTTGTTTTAAGTTATTTTTCTTGAAAAATACGTATTCTTCCATTATCTCTTTTCAACGATGGTATCTCTCCACCATTAATAACATACTTTCACCACTAGTTTGAAATTAAAGAATATTTCAATTAAAAGACAGCACAATTCACAAATGAATGGTCATCAACAATCACCAAAAGCCATGTTAATCCTTATTTTAATTTTTCTTTATAAATTTAAAAAACCCGCCAATATTGATTTTCCTTATTTTAGGAAAACCAATAAGAAAAACTCATGAGCAACTTGATAAAAATATACATACAAAGATTACCGCACAATCCATTTTTTTTTTTTTCAGACGCAGTCCTAACATGGGCTAGAAAATGGATGATGGATGAATTTCTCACAAAGATAAGGGTGGCTCCACCTAACTTCCAACCGTGGAACCTCCTCCAAGCAAGCATACGTGAACTCATGTCACAAACTCAGTTGATAGGGCTCACACAATGTAGGTTCTAACTAGTTGGTGACCCCAAGATAGCCAACTAGATGATGTCAAAGCTCTGTGAGCCCTTCCATGATGTATGTGTTCTGTCTATATTTTTCATTCATTAAAAAATAAAAATAAATAAATTCAGCTCATTTTATAGATAAGCCCAAAAATTAGAACATGTGGAAAGCCCAAAATGGACCACACTGACAGGTGAAACCTTGTTGATGAAGTCCCACCAACTTAAACCAAGGTAAAACACAAATATTAGCTTGATTAAATATTTATGTTGCCTTAGAGAAGTTTGGAAGTCGTATAGCATGGGATCCACACTGTTTCTTGTGGTCTAGAGATTTGAATCTGCCTCATTTTTTATCTCATGGTGGGGCCCACGGAGCTTTGACTTGAACCGCATCCATTCTAACTCGTCGGCAGTCACCTCTCACGCATGAGCAATGCACACGCGCCCTATCTAGTGGGTGCCGTCGTTTACAAATCGGCTCGTTGACTAATTCAAGAAGCAGAAAGCTTTCGTACTCTGACAGAGCGTGAACGATGATACACAGGTAATTAGAAATTATTAAGAAATTGAATATATGCAATGCAAATAATTCAAATTAAACCGTCCAAAAAAATGTATAACAGTTTAGATGTATCATGAACCAAAAATTACACATATTAGATTATCTGACGATCAGATTTCTGGACATTTATTGGACGGTTACAAATGAAAATATCCAATGGTCTTATTCCAACAAGAAAGTGTCCACTAATCAGAGGTTAGGATTGTTCAAACAATCTGATTTTTTGGATTATAACATAGAGACTTGGGTTTCGCAATTTGGTATGTTCAATTTTAGTTAAGTATATCCCACGTATACCATTTCTAGGTGCCTGTGTATCAAGCGTCATACGGAGCCAGAGTAGCAAATAACTCCCCTTTCAAGACTATAAAAGAGGCGTCTTCGACTCTTCATCATTGAGGAGGTAAGAGGAAGTCACTTTGCAACAGAGGCTATACACAGATGTTGGGTGTATCTTCTCTATTTCTTCTTCTTCTTCTAACTTTATCAGTAGTTGGTTTTTCCCAAAATACCCCTAAACTTAGCAGAGATGATTTCCCGCCAGACTTTATTTTGGGTGCTGGAACCTCAGCTTTTCAGGTCTCTCTCTCTCTCTCTCTCTCTCTCTCCCGTATGGAAAATGTTCTTTCTTCGGTCATAATATTTTTTAAAGTGACCAAATTGCCCTTGTGTTGGAGCGTTTGATGTAGGTTGAAGGTGCAGTAGCTGAGGATGGAAGGAGTCCGAGTGTTTGGGACGCTTATACTCAAGCAGGTCTGTGTGAGTCCCTACAGTACACGTGGCAGGATGATGTGTCAATCGAAACCGTCCATGTGGGCCTCCCTATGGATAGAAAATAGTTTAAGAGACACATAGATCTTACGATCCTATCCGTCAGATCACTTAACTTTCATCAACGTTAAGTGATGAAAGTGAAAAAGCTTGATGGCTGCGATTATCTGATTTTTTATGAAAATTTGACCATCCACGAGTAGGCCCTCTAGATGAACGGACCTGATTGACACATCGCCCTGTCACGTGTTCTATAGAGAGACGGCTCTACCATATTCTCTCGTTAGTCATGGCTTCTAAACACGTCGTCCGAAATGATCACATACACGTTCGAACTTCTTTAAGGCCCACCGTGATCTGTGTGTCCAATCCAAACCGGGTAGAAGGTGAAAAACTACATTTTAACCGTAGATCCAAATAATCAGATCTATACAAAACTCAGGTGGGCCAAACCAGTGGGAACAACGTAAAAAATTCACGCCTAAAACCTCTATATTCACATGGTGTGGCCCACTTGAGTATGGAGGGGCCTATTTTTTCATCTTGATGTGGTTCCTAGATAGGTTCGATGGTATATACGCAGCATGGTGGGCCACACACAGACCAGAAGTTTCTACGGTGGGCCGCCCCTCTCTATTGCTCCCAGTTGTTTACAGTGGTACGGCCCAACTGAGTTTTGAAATCTGGACCGGAATTTGGGAGTCTAAGCTGATGGACGGTTTGGATCGCACATAAGCATCACGGTTGCCGGACACTGCTCGAACGTATGGAAACTCACATGCTTAGACTGGGCAATTTATTGGGCCCAGGATCGGCCCAATTATAAAATCGTACAATAAAACCTTTGGCCAGACATGGATGCGGCACGTGTATGATGATCCAAACCATTCGTCTTTGCTGTCCACTGTTAATTGGTCACTGACAATAGATTTCGTTGATCGGACTATCTACACGGTTTAACAGACAGAACTTTACTCACTGAATGGGAGCTGTTGCTTTTTTTTTTTTTTTTTTTTTTTTTTTTTAAGTTCTCCTTCGTACGCTATCAATTAAAGGGTTAGGATTGCCCAAGCGTTGTAACCATTTTACTGTGGCCCACTCTCTATTGAAAATACCAATTGAACGGTTTAGATCTCATTACAGGTCACAAATTGAAAGGTAGGTTAGAATTAATTGTTCGAACAGGGAGAATTATGGGGCATGCCCCATCCAGTGGGGTCCAACAGACCAATGGTCTGGATCAGCGAACCATGGGCCCCATATTTTCAAATTCTTCCACTTTTTTTTTTTTTTTGAAACGAAATCCAAGATGTGTGAAAATTTGCAGGGAAAATGGCGGACAAGAGCAATGCAGACGTAACTTCAGACCAATACCACAAATATAAGGTACATCCATCCACGGTGGGCCATGCACATGTTTATCAAGACCGTCCATCCGGTGGGCACTGTGATTGAGGTGGAGCCCTCTCTAGAATATGTAGCACCTCAAAACTAGGTAAGATCTAAAAATTAGGCGGGCTACACCATCCGGAACGGTGTAAAATCATTCAACCATTAAATCCAGTGGTGTTGCCCAACGAAGTTTTGAAATGGCCTAATTTTTGGGATGTCCCTTAATCCACATGGGATGCATATAATGAAGGGGTTGGATGACATATAAATAACATGGTGGGCCCCAAATAGAATCCTACTGTGGTTGATGGTGTGGCCCACCTGACTGATTTTTGGTTTTTGGGTCTTAAAATGGTGCCTGGGGCACAACTGATGAACGGGTTGGATTTCCGGCACCCATACGATGGGCATTCCATCTTCTATTGTGAAGATGTCAATGGTTATGAGACTCGGACGAGTCTGATGTGACTCATATGAGTCGACTCGTACCTGGTCAAACACTGGATTCTGATTCAGTTTAATATCATGAGTCACCCGCAGAGTGAGCCTGGACTCAGGCAAGTCGCACAGATGCAGCCCCGACTCGTGCGAGTCACAACCTGACTGGTTGCCGAGTCTTTCAACCATGATATGTATGTGGAAGAATCTAATCTCTTCATTGCAAGCCTTGTAGGAAGATGTGAAGCTCATGAGTGAGATGGGCCTTGATGCTTACAGATTTAGCATCTCCTGGTCAAGAATCCTCCCACGTATGTATACGATGACCCATTTTTATTTTTATTTTTTTAAATGAAATTAATATCTACCATCCATTCATAGAAATTTTGTGTCCGATGAGATTGACGTCTGCACGATGCAGATGGAAGAGGAGCCGTTAATCCGAAAGGCGTCCAATACTACAATAATCTCATCAACGAGCTTATTAGCCACGGTATTCTTCTTCTTTCTAATTAGTTGATTGGCCTGATATTTGTATCGGGCTATATAAAATGAGGGGCCCACCTGATGAACGGCTGGGATGTCCCACACACTTAGCGACAATACTGAATTAGGACTCCATTTTCTTCATCTCTCATATTTCCTATTGGATGAAGCAGGAATTCAACCACATGTTACCCTCTATCATTTGGATCTCCCTCAAATACTTGAAGATGAATATAGTGGATGGTTAAGCCCTAAGATAGTGTAAGTTGGACACTTCTACTAACTACTAACCCCACACGTGCACAACATCTGATCCTTGGATCACTCAAGCTCCACAGGTACATCAACCGACACATACGACACATGTGGACCGTTGGCAAGTACTTTTTTTGTGGGGCCCACTCAATGCTTGGTTCATGCCTTCGGGGACCTGTGCCAGGTTAGCACTTGGAAGAACAGTGTATTTAAAAAAAAAAAAAAAAAAAACTTGCATATCCAAAATTTAAACTTACATGTAAATTTCTTCTTTACTGGATTAGCTCATTGTGATTTATTTTGTTGTACTTTGAAAATTTGTACACCGAGTATTGTAATCTTATAAATGTTGTAACCGGATTAGGTGAGGCCAGGCCCAACCCGAGACGATGAAGCCGTTACTGTAGGGTGCACCTTGATGTACGTATTCTATATCTATGCCTTCCATCCTTTTTGCTAATTCATTTTAAGCCACGAGCCCAAAAAAAAAAAAGCGGATCCAATTCTCATTTGGACCATACAATAGGAAACAATCGTGATTGACCATTACTGGGCCACAAGTTTTGGTTAAAGCTAATATTTATTTTTCACCTTCATCCTAGTTTATGTGATCTTATTAATTGCTTGGATGGAAAATAAACATTAAGGTAGGCCCTAGGAAGTTTTTAATGGTAGGACTTTAACTACTATTGTTTCTTATAGTATGGTCCACTTGAGACTTGGGTCTTCTATATTTTTAGGCTCATGCCATAAAATGATATGGAAAAATGGATGGACAGCATGGATAAAGAATAAATACATCAAGGTGGGCGCCACAGTAAAGACCACAGTCCTAGGTGAGGCTAGGGCTGTAAATAGAGGTGGGACAGGACGACTCGATCCGGCTAACTCGACTCGTCCGACTCGACCCGAACTGAATGGGTGAGTCGGTTCGAACCGAGTAGGCTTCATCCAATCCGAACTCAAACCGAGTCAAATTCGAGTTACCTAGTAACTCGACCCGAAACTCAATCTGGTTAGACCCGACTCTCTAACCCTACCCACCGTACCCTACCCGACCTGATCCCAAAATCTCTCTCCCTTCCTAATCCTCCTCATCTTCCAAGCCTGACCCTTCTCTCTCCCTCCCTCATCTTCCAAGCCCGGCAACCACCAACCACCATCACCCTCCTCCTCCTCCTCTCTATCCTCTCCACTCTCTCGGTCTCTCCCTCCCTCATATCTCAATCCAACTCGGTGCCAACTCGACTCGACTCGGTACGGATCAGTCCAGGCCAGGCCGGACTCAGATCATGTCAAGCATGCCGGACTCAGTATCGAGTTGGATCAAGTTCGGGTCAGGCATAATTCAAAACTGGATCAAGTCAAGTCAGCCCTAACTCGGTCCAACTCGACTTGATGCCGAGCTATAGCGGTAAATATCATAGAATTTTCACCATAAGCGTGTGAGAGTTTTTTCAAGCAAAATACGTGTATTTCTTTACTGTGATAGTATTAATGGGGTTTGATTTGGTTCAGGGAGGATTTTACAGCTTATGCAGATGTGTGCTTTAGAGAATTTGGTGATAGGGTGGCCCACTGGACCACCATCAATGAACCCAATGTCGCAGCCATTGCATCTTACGACAATGGGCTCTTTCCACCTCAGCGATGCTCCTATTCATTTGGCTTCAACTGCACAGCTGGCAACTCCACCGTGGAGCCGTACATCGCGGTCCACCATGCCTTGCTGGCACATGCATCAGCTGCCGCATTGTACAGAGAAAAATACCAAGTGAGTTCATTTGGCCACACCTAAGGTTCTATGGACTTCAAAATGCAATATTTTGATACTTTTGGGCCCATAGCAACCATCAGGCTGTCCATTTATTCTTTTTACCCATCCTGGCATGTAGCATGTGGGCCTAAGATTAAAAAGAATGACAAGCCCAGGCCCAGGAGCCGCTCAAGCCCGTTCAGACCAATGACATGCAGGCCAGAACAAATAGGCCCCACAAGTCACCTACTTGACCACTTCGCAATGGCTCCAATGCCACTCTGATCGGACGATCACAACCATTCAAATTGGTTAAGTTAAGATCACTTACCATCCATTTTGCATGTTCTTAAATATTATGGCTGTGATTATCCAATCATGATTATTAACAGCACCCCAGTTTGGCCCACAAAGGAAAGGAACCAGATAGGGCATGCATGACCGGGTCTTGTCTGATGGCCGTCAGATTATATAAATCAGTGAGACTCTGACGTGGCAGGCCAGCCATGCACCTCAGACGGCATAAGGTGCCCTAAATGGGTTCTGACTCAGCTACTAAGAATCACTTGGTCTTGAGTTGAGTCCCGACTTGGTTGAGTTATGGGGTGACTCAGCCGAGTCACCCTCTATTCTCACTAGAGCTGGGCATAGGATGGCTTAACTCGGCAAACTCGACTCGTCCGACTCGTTCAGATCTAACTCGATCTGAACTGGGTGGGTGAGTCAATCCGAATCGAATTGACTTCATCCAATCCGATATCAAACCGAGTCGAGTTGAAGTCACCCAATAACTTAACTCACTCGACCTGAAATCCAACTCGGTATTGACTCGACTTGATTCAAAACTCCACTCATACACACACACATATAACTAGCTTTTGAGTTGATGGAGAGGTTGCAATTCGGACAAGTCAATTTAGGTTTTTGGTCTTTACTCTTGCTCTGGAGGTAGAGTCTCATGAGTTTCAACAACCAGTCAAGGGTTCAAGTATCCATAGGTGGTGAAATTCCACTACGGCATGAGTGTGTGGGGGTGTGTGTGCGTGTGTAAAAAAAAAGGACTATATATATATATATACAAAAAAAAAAAAAGAAGTGAATCTATGTTTTGAGTTGTGATTTTTACCCATGGGTATCCGCAGCACCCGTCCCAACTTAGTGCCAACTTAACTCGTCTCAGTACTTGTGATCGGGTCGGACTCGGTTCGGATTAGTCAGGGCCAGGCTCGGACTCGGATCAGGTTAGGCATGTTGGAATTGGTACCGAGTTGGGTCAAGTTCGAGCCGGGTCTATTTCAAAACCGGATCAAGTTGGGTCAAACCTAACTCAGTTTGACTGGACTCGATGCCCAACTCTAATTCTCAATACTGATTCATAGTCTTAAGACGGATCAAACTGGACCATGTCTGAGTTGACTCGGACGAGTTAGCATCCTACTCAGATACACCAGAAAAAGGGAGAGACTAATCCAGGTTACCATGCAGGCCAAGCAAAAGGGTTTGATAGGCTTGAATGTATACAGCTTCTGGTGCATCCCTTTTACAAACTCCACGGCAGACGTTAAAGCAACCCAAAGAGCACTCGATTTCTTTAATGGCTGGTAAGTACATATATACAACTAAACAATGTATAGATACGTACATAAATACATGTGCACATGCATAAATACAAATATACATAGATGCCTACATAAAATGAGTGTACGTGCATGCACACCGGCCCACTTTTGCTCTATGATAAGCTAATCTAACCGTAGGATCATCAACCCGGTGGTGTTCGGAGACTATCCTGAGATCATGAAGAAGAATGCAGGATCAAGGATCCCATCTTTCACCAGATCTGAATCAGAACGGGTGAAGGGCTCGATCGACTTCCTTGGTGTGAACCATTACATAACGGCCTACACACAGGACGACTCTGATGGCCCGAAAAGGAACGTGCGAGACTACAGTGAGGATATGTTCGCTAAATTTCGACGTATGGTTCTTAAAAAAGTTCTATTTTACATTAGTTATCGTGGGCCACGCTGTGAATGTTTCCCATGCTCATCAGGTGGGCCAGATATGTAGGTTGAATCTGGAATGTTGGTTGTTTGGCTCAAATTCGGTTGCGGATTTCTAGCCGTCTGATCTGGCGATGTCAGATAGGGTGCAAACAATCTGTACATTTTCAGAGTGAGCATCTTCTTTATTATCATGGCCCACTGATGAATGATGGGATTATTTATTTATTTATTTATTTATTTTTGGTGGGAAGAGGCATTCACCACGTGGCCCACTTGATGAACGGTCTGCATTGTGCACACGTGTAATGTTGGCACGTGTCAGCGCCTTCATTTGGCGTGCTCTTCCTATTTAGAGAAATTCAACAAAGGGACTTATTAATGATCAATGGCTGATATTGTATTTCAGTTTCAAAAGATGATTCACCAAGCGGTCAGGTAAGATCTAAACCGTTAATCATTTCAGTTTTGACTTGATCATTGGACATCGCTAACAGGGATTGGGAATCAGATATTGCCGGTCGGCCTACCCGCTGTTCCTTCTGGCTTGCAAAGCCTGCTAGAATACTACAAAAATGAGTATGGCAATATACCAATCTATGTCCAAGAAAATGGTAAGCTATTTTCCTTATGATACTCAAACCAAACAGAGGAAACTGTTTTTTCACATGTGTTGGGCCCACTTAGAGAAATGAACTTGATGGCCCAGTTACAGATTCAAAGATATTAAAGGCCCATCTAGAGGCTAGATTCATTAGTCCATGAAGGTTTATTGATAATATTACAATGTCGAAGTTGATCTAAATTTCATGCCTGATGAATGGCTGAGTGTGGACTGCTTTTCCATCACATAAATGGGCCCAATAACACACTGTGGCCTACCCAGCCCATTGGTTTTCCAAACTTCTTACTAACCTATGGACATCATAAGGTTTTGGTGGGCCAAAAATGAGTCACTCAACGACACAGCCAGGGTGGAGTACATAAGTGGATATCTTAATGCAACGCTAAGCGCGATCAGGTATGGCCCACCTAACTAATGTATCAGATTAGCCATTAAGGGTCAGGGCATGGCCCTGATTAATAAGGAAATGTTATCTTAATGACAATGTGGGTCCCTTACAGGAACGGATCAAACACCAAAGGATACATTGTGTGGTCATTCTTAGATGTTTTCGAATTCTTGGCTGGATATTCGCAGAGGTATGGGTTTTATCATGTGGATTTTGAAGATAAGGCCCGAACAAGACGGCCCAAATTGTCAGCCCATTGGTATACGGATTTGCTCAAGAAAAGAAAGGAAATGAAGATAGAGATGGCCACCCAGCAAGCAATGGCCCATCCTACTCTGTAGTTTTTGTTTTTTCAAAGATTGTTTTGACACTCTGGCAGAATGTGATGGATGATACACGAGTACTTAGACATTGGGTATGTAGCATACATCTTAGTCAAAAAATTATGGTTTCCAGTTTACATGTATCATGAACTTTTTTTTTCTTTTAAAAAATAAAAAATAAAAAAATCTTACTATGGAATTGGTGGACTTTTCTTGGACAACCAAAAATGAAAAAAAATAATAAAATAAATAAATTCCAATGTTCCTATTCAACAAAAAATTGTTCAGGAATAAGATGTTGGGACTGTTCAATCTGTCTGATTTTGGGTATGTGAGGTAGCCACAGTTCCTAGTTTTGTTGGTTTAATTTGAGTGAATGTGCAACGTGTACAATTTCTAAGTGCATGCATTTCAAGCATTTTTATATCTTGAGGTTTTGAATTCCAATACATATGCATGAAATGAACATATGGAAAGCAAGACACTAAGGGGAGCACAAGATTTACGTGGTTCACCAAATGGCTGCTAACGTGTATACATACAGAAATGCCGCCAAATCATTCTAGAAGAAAATAATGAGATGATGAAGATGAAAGATAAACCATCCCGAAACAGCTTACACCCGGTCTGGGAACCATAGGACCTGACCCAGCAAGACTCGAGCCAGCTTAGACTGGTCTGCGTGCATGAGCGCATTCTACAAATGTGCAAGGATCTAGCCCTGGCGAGACATGAAATGGTTTAGACCGGTCTTGGGTTGTATGTTATTTATAAATGTGAAAACAAATGTACAGTAAGGGAGAATTTTTGCTATATGACAGACCTCATCCGCAGTAAAAGAGTGGGAGGGATGAAAATATATCTTATATATATATATATATATATATATATATATATATATAAATGAAAGCTCTATATGAATCCGCGTGGACATGCATAAATTGTCAAACCAAGTTAATTTTTCGCGTTTGGTATCTCTTATTATTCTCTCCTTGATGATTTTGCTTTGCTTGCATCAATTGAAAAAGCTTAAGTATAATAGAAGCAAAGCAAAATAAAACCTATTATACTTTTGGTCATTCATTAATTAGCCCAAACTTAAAATGTATCTACAATGGGGACTGGGGTAGAGAAAGGTAGTCAACATAGAGCTTTTACTAATTCTCAATGTTCGGGCATGAACTCTGTAGATCTTTTTGAGATACTCTCCAATATTTTATATATTTACAGTCTATATTGTCATCTAGTTTTCTTTTTATAAAGATTTTTTTTTTTTAATTTATTTTTTCGTGCAATCATAGTTAGTTACTTCAATAGTAAAAATTAAATGCCTATAATATACTTGCTACCGGCATAAGATCTTTGACCAAATTAACTCATCAAAATTCGTACATTTTCTTTTGTATACCACACATGGATGTGCGCAATTGCCCAATCTCATGCTATAATACATGTACATGTCTCTTTGAGGCCCACTATTTTAGGGCCCACCATATCCAACGTCCATGATTAATCAAGCAAAAAATAAATGAAAATAGTTTATTTTCACAAAATAATGCATCTGATTAATTTAAATCAATTATTTAATCAATATAATTACAAAATCAAGTTTGGATTGATGATCTTGTCAATCATTTTGACTCCTTATATAAGGCTTAAGCATGAAAGGCCATAGATTTTTTATTTTTTATTTTTTTATTTATTATTTATTTTTTATTACAAATCTTGGGAGATAAATTGTTGATGTAGTATAATTGTAATTACTTATATATACAAAAATTATGAAATTTTAGTGTGTATGACTAAAATATCATGATATGGGTGCTCTGCCCGGAGTCATTTCGAGAAGATTGGCATGGGTGCTCTGCCCTGGGAATTTCGTAAAAGATATACACACAGGTGCTTTACCCAGGGTCACTCATTAAAGATCAGCACGGGTGCTCTACCTTAATTAAGTAATTCCCTAAAAGATACACACATTGGTGTGTTGGGGGCCTTGCACAAAACCTCAGGATCTAGCCCTCCAGAACAAACCAGAATTATGGATAATAAAGCAATGAAAACAATCAATGCATCAATCACAACACAAGAGATTTTTACGTGAAAAACTCTCAAAGAGGTAAAAACCACGGGACCTCGTTCAGATCAACAATCCACTATGAAGTAGAACGTTACAACCTTCTTCACTCACGTAGGAGTGGATAAACAATAAGAGAAATAGAGAAAACGGGGAGATCTAACCGATTACGAGGACATAAAAGCGTCGAGATATACAGTGCACAGTAGATAACCTCCACGAGCAGAACCTCTCTTCTATAAGCTTTTTTTTTTCTCTCTCTCACCTTTGATAGCTCTAAACCCTTTAGCAAATCCTTTTGTAAAGCTTTAGGAAACTCTCTTGTCATACCTAGAAAGTCCTAGGAACTCCTATTTAAAGTTTTAGGAAACTCCTTTTCGCATCCCAATTGCGAAAGGACTTGCGACACGAAATCTGCGCAAAATCGCGGAATGAATCTGGGTAACCTCGACTGGTCGAACCGACTCCACGACTTGTCGAGAGTCACCTACGACCGGTCGAGCACCTCCTTCGACTGGTCGAGCACCCCGGAGAAAAATAGTCCACAGTCGCTGGACTTTGAGTCGTGCCACGACTCGACTCCACAACTGGTCGACCACCAGTCTTCGACCGGTCGACGACGGGTCAAAAAACCCATCAAATCTCTCCCTTTTTGACCCAAGAGGAATCCACCTTCTTCAAGCCAACCAGGTTTCTGCAAACCTCAAACTTGCCCTTGAGCAAAGCCTTGGTCACATGTCTGACCCATTATCGTCCGTGTGGACCTTCTCAAGCTGTAACACCTTCTGTTCCAAAGTATCTCTGATCCAGTGATACTGAATCTCTATGTGCTTTGACTTGGAATGCTGACTTGAATTCTTGCTCAAGTGTATAGCACTCTGACTATCGCAATAGACCACGTACTCCTCCTGCTTCAAGCTAAGTTCCTGTAGGAACCTCTTCATCTAAAGCATCTCTTTACATGCCTCTGTGACTGCAATGTATTAGACCTCTGTTGTCGACAATGCCACGACCTTTTGTAGCTTGCTCTGTCAAGAAACCGCTCCCCCTGCAAACGTAAGCATGAACCTCAATGTAGACTTCCTGGAGTCTATGTCACCTGCCATATCTGCATCTGTGTAGCCCTCTAACACAAGTTTTCCGTCACCATAGCATAAACTCAACCTGGATGAGCCTTTTAGATACTTTGTGTTATTTATTGATGATTTCAGTCGTTGTACCTGGCTCTTTCTTATGAAACGTAAAGATGAAGTTTATTACATCTCAAAAAAATTTATTACCATGGTTCAGACTCAATTTGATACAAAGATTCGTGTGTTTCATTTTGATAATGGAACTAAATATGAGAATTCTAGAATCCAAAAGTTATGTGAAGATCATGGTATTGAGCATCAAACATCTCGTGTTAGAACTCCACAACAAAATGGTCATTCAGAACGAAAGAATAAGTATATCTTTGATTTGGCTCGTTCTATCTCCATTGCGATGAACGTTTCCAAATTTTTTGGTCTGAAGCTGTCTTGACAGCTTGCTACATTATTAACTGCACACCTTCTAGTGTGCTGAATTTTCAAACTCCTTATTCTATTTTTCGTCCTCGTGACACAGAATTTATTCTTCCACCCAAGATTTTTGGTTGTGTTTGTTTTGTACAAGATTTGGGTCAGGAACGTTCCAAACTTGACCCAAAATTTCTAAAATGTATATTTTTGGGTTACTCTAACACACAAAAAGGATACAAATGCTATCATCCACCCAGTCGACGGAGGTTTGTTTCCAAAGATGTTTCCTTTAAAAATCAGACCTACTATTCAGGTCCAGTTTCTTTGCAGGGGGAGTGGTTTGCCACTTGTCGTGACCGTGATGTCCAACCATCACAGGTCCCTTTTCCTGTTGTCATCCCAGATCCGCCCGTATCCTCTCTAAAGTCTTCCATGTCACCTATGTCAGTTATACATCATGAACAGACTACTAGTGACTCAATTGTACTTGCAGGACCACATAAGGACTTACAGTTTTTGGAAGGAAGTCCTGCTTCACAACACTGCAACGTTTCTCCTGTATCAGATTAGTCCATGCCTTCCCACCTGGTGAGTTAGAATCTTCTGATGTTCCTCCTCTTGCTTTAGACCTTGAGATTTTCATTTCTTTACAAAAGGGTAAAAGACAAATTTCTACTAAATATCTTTTATCTGATTATGTCACATATCATGCTATGTCACCATCTTATCGTGCATTCTTAGCTTCTGTCTCTTCTATCACGATTCCCTCTACTGTCCATGAAGCAATGTCTGATCCTAAGTGGAAGGTTGCAATGGAGAAAGAAATGAGAGCTTTGGCTCACAATGATACTTGGGAACTCGTGTCATTACCCAGAGGGAAGAAGGCAGTTGGGTGCCGTTGGGTGTTTACAGTTAAACATAATTCAGATGGTACCGTGGATCGGTACAAAGCACGACTGGTTGCAAAGGGGTACGCACAAACCTATGAGATTGATTATTATGAGATCTTTGCTCCTGTTGTAAAGATGAATTCCATTCGTGTCTTACTGTCTATGGCTGCAAATAGTGATTGAGAACTTCATCATTCTTTCACGGGGATCTTCAAGAAGAGGTGTATATGACTCCTCCACCTGGTATCTCGTTTCCTGGCCATGAAGGGCGAGTCTGTTTCTTAAAGAAATTCCTATATGGACTTCGCCAATCTCATCGGGATTGGTTTGACCGATTCAGTGGGGTGGTTATTGGTTTTGGATATCGACAAAGTGCGACAGATTATACTCTTTTTATTAGACGCATTGGTGATAGTTTTACTGCTCTTATTGTCTATGTCGATGATATAGTTATCACCAGAAATGATCCAATCGCCATTCAGGAGTTAAAGTCTTATCCTCGACATCGCTTCGAGATTAAGGACCTTAGCCCTCTGAAGTATTTTCTTGGCATTGAAGTTGCAAGATCAAAGTCAGGTATTTTTATCTCACAACGTAAATATGTCTTGGATCTTTTACAAGAGTGTGGCAAATTGGGATGTCGTCCAGCTGATACACCTATTGAGCAAAACCATAAGTTGGGTGATGTAGAAGGAGAGCCCCTTGTAGATGTCTAACAGTATCAGCATGTAGTTGAGAAGTTAATTTATCTCTCCCTTACTAGACCTAATATTACTTATGTTGTTGGAGTTGTCAGCCGTTTTTTGCATGCTCCTCACTCAATTTATCTTGAGGCGGTCTTTCGTATTCTTCGGTATTTGAAGGGTTGTCCTGGAAAGGGTCTAATCTTTCGTAAACATGGTCACAATCGGATTGAATGTTGGACGGATGCTGACTGGGCCGGATCAGTTACCGATAGACGTTCTACATCCGGATATTACACTATGTTGAGTAGTAATCTTATCTCTTGGAAAAGCAAAAAGCAGAGTGTGTGTAACGTCCCGTCCAACCAGAACAGTGTCCCGGGGCATCCACGTAGGATTTGCTGCAGGACCATTCTTTGAAACTACTTGTGGTGAGGTACCGCAAGTAAATTAATCTAGGATTAGCCCAATTGAGTAGACTAGACGGGGCATGATAGGACCTAGTGCGGGCCGCCAAGCCAGACGGCCGTTTACACTAAGCAACAGCCCGTGCGAGCTATACATTGACGCGGGAAGGTCAGAAAATTATAAAAACTTAGGAAAGCATAGATCTCACTGGGCTTGTGATCCATCGTGGACTACGGACCCAGTAAACGCCCAGAAGTCAATTATCCACGCCGTCCCAGCGATGCTTGCAAAGTGCAGCTCACCCCAGCCCACTAGTCTCAGAATCTGGCACTCTTAATTGAAACTAAGATATAAGACATTTCAGCCGTCGGATTTCTTCTAAATTTACGGTAGAGGTTTAATGTATTTTTCTATACCTGTCCACGAAATCTGGGACTCGATCATGAAACGGTGACCGTTGATCGTAGATCAGACTTGTACGTCCAAACCCCATATCCGATCGTTTCCAAATTTTGCATGACTCTTCATCGGGCAATGGGGCACCTATCCTACAAGTTTCATGGCCAGAGGGCCACCAGAACTGCTCTAATTATAGGAATGGACCTCACAGGGCCATTTAAAGATAGGAACCGTATGATCAAACCCTATATTTGCTCATTCGTTTGTTCCCAAACTTTGCGTAGCCTCTCAGCGGGCCATGAGTCACCTACACACCAAATTTGGTGGCCAGAGGAGTGCTAGGGCCGCCCCAACACCAATGGGGAGTCCTAGAGGGTTATGTTAAGAATTTGTGGAAACTTAAGGCCAAAAGACCCAAAGTCTAGGAAATAAACCCTAGCTCTCTCATAACTTCCTTCTTTCCTACAACCACCAAGGAGTAAAGAGAGAGAAAGAGAGTAAAGAGAGAAGGAGAGGGTGAGAGAGAAGAAGAGCAAAGATAGACCCTAGATCGAGGTGGGGCCCAAGGAAACCGATCTTGCATCTCCCTACCTCTTCTCCAAGAAGAAAACCCTCCATCATGACCGCCCATTCATCCCGTTGATCGCTTAGGTAAATCCATCATCCATTTTTCTTGAAACCCATGTGTTGAGAAGGGTTTGACATGGATCTCTAACATGCAAGTGTTTGCTTTAGGGATTCCGGCCGATCGACCTCCAAGCCCCCATTCCTAGGTCGTTTTCCAAGTCTTCAACGACCTGAAGGTGCGGACTATTATCCTTAGGTGGCCTAGTACCAATTATAGTAAGAGTTTAATGATTTTGTTTGTTTGGGATGTTGTATTGAAGAATCTAGAGAAATCCTAGGAATGGTATGTATGTTGGAATTATATGGATTTGCATGTTTAGTTTTCATTTGATGTTGATCTTGCTTCTCACATGATTTACTATATGGATGATTACATGCTCATGTCTGTTTGATCTTTCTCACATGTGTTGCTTCATAGTGTGTATGATTCATTACTCTTGTGTATTTGATCCCTTGAGGTGTGGGAAGTGCTTAACTTCCTCCCTAATCCACACCACTCACATGCGCCTTGTTCATGTTGTTATAGCATGCTTGTTAGAAATATTTGAATCGTATGTTGTGATGTATATAAACATGATACTATTATGCTAATTGGTAATCTTGATGGTTGGTATGCTATGAATCAACATTAAACCCTTGGGTTGGTCGGGAACATGAGGAGAGGCGGTAGTCCCATTGGTAGGACTATGTTAGGGCTAAACCTGTGGGTTTGGGCGGGTGTGTACAGGCGATAGTAGTTCGACTACATGGGCCTTTTGTGCTCGATGTCGTCTGTCACTTACTCGCCTGACTCATGCGGTCTAGCCCACTCACTGGCTAATCGTGATTGTTAACCATGCTTGCTCACATATGTATGAAACGTGGAACACCCTACTACCGTTGTAGCCCATCGATAACGAATTGAATATCGATCCACAGTCTCGTGAGCCAAGCATGGTGGAATGGGACACTGTGTCTGAGTTGTCGGCCTACCCTGGGGTGACGCGTCTCCCCGTAGTGACCGCGAGCGATCCCTTTACTCAGCACTCCCCATGTGCTTGAAGTCGGGGATGGGGAACCTGACGGGATCAAGGATTGCGGGGTCTTGGCCTCACACGTTGGGGGGTCTTGGCCTCACAACCAGTTTAGGGCATTAATACGTAAGGTGTATCAGATTCCTCAACCTTCTGGATGAAGGGACTTAACTAAGAACTCGACTAACACGATCACATTGAATCGCACTAGTTAGGATGACGACTCGACAGTCGAGGTCGCTCTGAGGGCCCGTTTGGCCGGTTGGATTGAAAGGGATTAGATGGTAGTGGAAGGGATTGGATGGTAAATCCTGGGAATGGCAGGGCGTGTCAAACAGTGCAGGTGATCTGATCCAAATCCGATGGATCTTCAGACAATCCACTGACAACACCATCATTACCTTTAAATCCCATCTAAGCCATCCTAATCCGTTCAAATTAGCCTGCGATGTGTTTGGCTCGTGGGATTGGAAGGGATCGGAAGCTTTAATCTCCGGATTGGCCGGGCATGCCAAACGGACTGGATGTATGAATCCAGGGATATAGCAATCCCATGGATCTCAAGACAATCCGCTGACAACACCACCATTACCTAGAAATCCATGTCATCCACCCTAATACCATTCACTCCCTTCCAATCCACCCGGCCAAACGAGCCCTGAGGGAGTGTTGGTCATGCGTGATCGTTAGATGAAGTCGCTCAAGGGAGCGTTGTGGCGAGGGCATGCATCATATCATCCATCATGCATACGTATTAATAAGATTAGTTTAGTAATTGTGAATGATTGTTTTTCATTAAATTCATATTATAACTGATGCTTGTTACAACTTAATTAAGACTAATAGCACCCACTGAGTTGATCACTCACTCCCACTCTGGGACGGTGTTTTAAAACACCAACCAGACTTTTCCATAGCTGCAAGTGACGAGGAATTTGAGGAGCCTATCGACATGAGCTTAGACGAGGAGGACGAGCTGTCCTACTTTCAGTTGATGGGTGACTCTCCATCGGCTTAACAGGTAGAACTTAGATCGCTAAGTCGTGGACTCAGTCTTATATTCTTTTTGGACATAGCATTCTTTTCGTGATTTCGTTGGGCGACGCCCTGTGTGACTCATTTACATTCTTTTGGACATATATATATATATATATATATATATATATATATGATCTTTTCATTTCAGTAGACTTGTGTGGTTGTCCTTCATGTTCCAGGGAATTCTAGGTTGCGTATTTAAATCGAATTAAACGTATATTAATGAAAATCGGTTATAAGTGACCCCGAGAACTCGGGAGCCAAGTGTATGCACGGCCCCCGATTTCCAGGGCGTTACAGTGTGGTTGCTCGCTCTAGTGCCGAGGCTGAGTTCTGTGCCATGAAACATGGTATTTGTGAGATGATCTGGCTACAGAAACTATTGCAGGAATTAGGAGTTGATGTTCCAACTCCAACAACTCTGTACTGTGATAATAAAGCGGCGATTAGCATTGCTCATATTGAAGTTAATCGTCATTTTATTCGTGAGAAGCTACTTTCTGGCTAGATTTGTATGGTGTTTGTTCCTACGACCGAGCAACATGCGTATATTCTCACCAAAGCAGTTGGCACCATTTAGTTTCAGTTTGCGCTATCCAAGCTCGGTATGCTCGATATCTTCCAACCGGCTTGAGAGGGAGTATTAAAGTGTATCTTCAATACTACAATTAAGGACTACAATCAAAGATTCGCCAATCAATCAAGGACTACAATCAAGGATTCTTTCATGTGTAATCTTTTATATACATGTATACATAGGGATGAAAATAATAGCGATTAGCAAGCTTTCTCCCAACCTTCTCTCTCTCTCTCTCTCTCTCTCTCTCTCTCTCTCTCTCTCTCTCTCTCTCTCTCTCTCTCTCTCTTCCTTAGTTTTATCTAAAAGCTACTTATTTTTGGAACCCACAGGGAAGAAGATAATCAAGCATATCTCTCAACAATTTCAAGCAGGCATTTGCGCAATTCCTGTGGCTTTGACAGCATGACCATATGATCAGAACCATCAATCTCCTTCACCTCCCTTGGTGGGTAATTCTCAATAATCCGACGTTGGAATTCCTCTTTAAACATTAAATCTTCCTTGCATATGATGTAAGCTCGATTAACAGTCCCATAATTCTCATTGGAAAGGATACCACCCTTTGATAGGTCTTCATTGTACAATCGTGCCGGCCGCACTAACATGGTGGCTAGTGTAAGATCCTGGCATGATATGAAAATACATAGTATGTGAATAAAGCCATATTAGTTAGTGATTATCGTAAGTACATTGGATGATTAATCCTTACCTCATGCTGGCAACATTGATATAAATTCGATGCAAGATACTTGGGGCCGAAGATGAATGAAGTGGGAGGTTTGTCCTCTCCTTTATCAAAGGACATCGTAGAATCAGACGGCGAATGGAATGGGTTTCTTTTCAAATTCTAATTTTCACAGATAAAAACGACTATTAGAGAAGAGTTAATCGATATATATATATATATATATATATATATATATATATATATATATATATATATATATATATATATATATATGTTAAAAAATTTTGCTTTTATAGTAAACCGCTTCTTTGAATTTCTCATAAGAACATTTTGAAAAAAAATATTAAAAAAAAATCATGCTTTTATTTCTATTTTCTTAGGCAAGGAAACTTAGCCTTCTTACCAGCCTCTCGGAAAGTTCAGATCTACCACGTGTTTCATATTTGCATCTGTGGATTTGTAGGGCTCTACATGTGTGTGTAATTAACAAATTAACATCTGTTCTAATAGATGGTATTAAGGGTTAATACAAACCGGTAGAACCAGTAGAACCAGTAAACTAGACCGGAACCGGTCAGACTGCACAGTTTGGTCCGGTTGTGAAGTGCACTAGTTCTGGTTCCAGTTCCAAAAACTAAAGAACTGGTTTGTTCGGTTCAGTTCTCAATTTGGGATTCTGCGAACCTAGAACCAGACCCCTTGATCAATAAATATTTAAATTTTATTTTTTAAAACATAAAAAAACTATACCATTCATCAAATGGATCATAACACGAACAGACATTGGCAGCGAAATCATTTTGGAAACACGAAAGGGTTATAAAAATAAACAATTGCAAAATTACTCTGTTTCAGTAGAAGAGTTTTGGCTAGAGATAATAATAAATAAATAAATAAACTTGCAATTGGGCTGAATTATAAAAAGCCAAGAATCATAGAACTGAACCCGAACAGAACAAGTTCTTTATGATCCGGTTTCAATTCGGTTCTAGGGTGCAAATGGTCCAGTTCCGGTTGTAGTTTTCTTAGAACCACTGAACACCCCAAAACTGAACCGAACTGAGCCGAACCGCATGCACCGTAGATGGTATAGCTACAAAAGCGCAAGGGAATTAGCTATTAGAGAGGTGTTAACAAACCATCATTTGGGGTCAGGCCCACTCATATGCTATCAGCGCAATCAAGACTGCTCATCGCCAGCGCTCCATTGAAAACTACCATGATCCTGACCATCCAATTTATAAACTATAAAGAGATGGTCAATAAGAGCAACTGTTCACCCACATGATGAACGGTTCAGTTCTTCTCAGGGAAACATGAGTGGGTCCCCAATCATGAACTTATCTTGTATATAGATTATATTTATATTAAAAGACTTCACATGAGAAATGATGGAGTCTAGAGCAAATCTCATACTATAGCTAATCACAAGTACCTCTTCCATTAAGCTAGCAGGCGGATTTGCAACGCCTGGCATCACTGCTGAAATAAAAATAGCTACTGAGATCTTTTCAGTGAACCTCTCCATGGCTAGTGAAAGACCAAAGCCACCGAAGCTATGACCAACGAGCACCACCTTTTCTTGAGGAGGGATTAAGGCCATTGTTTCCATCAAAGGTTTCACATAGTCGTCGATTGTGTGGAGCTCATCGAGTTGAGTAGTGTTCACCCCACAACCAGCGAGATCAAGCACGGTGACTCGGTGGCCCACCGACCTTAGCAATGTCGCGAGCTTATACCAACACCATGCACCATGGCATAGACCATGCACCAGAATGAAATTCTTCTTGGTCATGTTCTCCATCACCTTCTTCTTCTTTTATTTTCTCCTTCTTCTTTCTTCTTTCTTCTTCTCTTCTCTTCTCTGGTAATAACGAAGTTGTTTTGATTATTTATATATTTTATAACATTTTGTGTACATGAAGACAAGTACAACCTGGTTAATCTGTCCAAAATAACGGAATTGTTATTACTATTAAGGTTATTGGAGTAGATAAATCCTTCACAGGCTACCCTACGGAAAAGGTTTTTTGGCCTACACCATGATGTATGTGTTTTATCCACGCCGTTCATTCATTTTGGTAGCTTATTTTAAGGCATGAGATGAAAAATGAGGCATATACAAATCTCATGTGGACCACACTACAGGAAACAGTGGTGATTGAATGTATACGGTTAAAAACTTCCTAAGGCTGGCTGTAATAGTTATTTACCATCCAACCCGTTGACTAGGTCACATAGACATGGATGAAGGGAAGACATACGTATCAGCTTCATCCAAAAATTTTGTGGCCCGCAGGATGTTTTTAATGGTAGGCATTGAACCTCCACTGTTTCCTATAGTGTGGTCCACCTAAGATTTGTATCTGACTCATTTTAGGGTTCATGGCCTAACATGAGCTGGCAAAATAGATGGCCGTCGTGAATTTTAAAAAAACATACACAATGGTGGGTCCACATAGCTTTTCATGTAGCACGTACGGATGGCCACATGACTGAAAATAATCTTGTAGAACGGATGGACAGCACACACAAGACACATATTGCAACTGCGGGCCCCCACAGTTTAATCATCCGCTCTCCTTCCTGTCACGTCTTGCCACAATAATATCGGCACTATGCTTCCCCGTAACTTACGCCAACCCAGGACATATCGGCAGAATTTTCTGGTGATAGATTCCGCGTGTGACGACGTTGTTGAAGATGTGGGGTCCACCGTGATGTATGTGTTTTATCCACACTGTCCATCCCCTTTTCCAGCTCAATCTAGAGCATGATTCCAAAATTGCTGCAGTTCCAAAGATCAAAAGGACCACACCACAGAAAACAACGAGGACTGAACACCCACCATTGAAAACTTCCTAAGGCCCACCGTTATGTTTTATTTTCCATCCAACCTATTCATAAGGTCACAAAAAACTGAATGATGGAAAAAAACAAATATAACCTTGATCCAAAACTTCTGTCGTCCCTAGGACATGTCAACGTTCAATTCCAGCATCATTTTTTAGTCTAACATATATATATATATATATATATATATATATATATATATATATATATATATATATATATATATCACGGTGGACCCCCACAAAGCTTGGGTGACGTCCCGCCACAGGAATATCGACAATCCGCTTCCTTGTCACTCACGCTAGCCCAGAACCAAGTGGGCAGAACTATCCAAAGACGGATTCCGTGTCAATCCGGTAAGCTGCCTCGTGTTAACCGTCAAACCAAGAGATAATGTTCCAAAGCTCAGGTGGCTCATGCCACTTCATTTTAGAGGTTTTGGCTATAAATTTACAACGTTCAATGTACGTTGGCCCACGTAACTATTGGATCATCTTGATCTCATTCACATGGAAAATGATTTCTCCAGCATTTAAGAAAGACAGCAAGTCCCAGCAGCCCCATATGTGCGCATGAGAACAAACACCCATCCATCCATCCATCATGTTGGTCCACCTACTAGTATGTTTTCCCAAAAATAAACACTCATGGTATGAGCCCAATGTCGGAAATGACAGGACGGGTTAGAAAAGTTTAGCTAATTTTTTTCATAGTCATACATTTATTTTGCAAACCATGGCCCACCTGACAAGTGGATCTACGCCATCAATATAATCGTTCTCATAGATAGATTGGATCTCAAACCTTTGTGCCATGCTGGCACATGTGTGACGTGTACATGATCTTTATTTGTAAAGCTTTCCTAATTTAATTCCTCATTATGACTGTGGCAATGAGCCCTACTTAATGGCTTCAGTTAAGACCAATTAAGAAATTTGGTCAGGTTTAGGTCTCACCTTTTGGACCCAGTGAAAAATCACGCTTAGTTGCAGTTAGATTTGGATCGGGTCAAGTTGGTTGGTCCTTTCAGAGTAGTTTTGATAATAAAATTATATATATATATATATATAGAGAGAGAGAGAGAGAGAGAGAGAGAGAGAGAGTATGCACTAATTACAAACATGAAAGAGAGCTCATTTATATATATATCCATCATGGTTCACCTAAAATACTCACATATGAATTAAAGTAACCAGTCAAGTCCTCATTAGGACCCTCGGTCATCTCAAGTTCATGGATAAAAATGACAAGCATAAGACATACAAGCTAATTAATACAAAATAGTAAAATCTGATTTGACTTTCCAAAATCAGTCCATGAATATACATGCATGTACATGATCATTCTTGGGGGACAATGTCACATTGTATAGACTCACCATACAACCAATAGTCACACCATGCATGGTTTCCCATGGATTAGATATTACACAAGTTCTTATAACATTTTCCACATTAAACTTGTACTACTTTATTCAAAAAAGATATATAAATTTTCAATAAGTCTCCAAATAAAATCTACATAATCATATATATTTTATGTCTGCACAAAAATAATGTATTAATGATTTAAAAAAAAATATACATCTTATCTGGTTAAAAGAGCATATATTCCAACATTAGTTGTGCACACATGTTTTTCTACAATAATAAACGGTTCAGATTGGTCAATTGACCACCAAGGTGTCCCATGGCAAGTAGGAGCACTCTAATCTATAGTGTTGAGGGCATTGGATCATTTCTCTGAAAGTAATATTTATTAAAGATACCTAATCATGAAATAAAAAGACATTGATGATCATTTTTCTAAAAGGAATATTATAAAAGATGGCTAATCATAGAAGAGAAAAATATTGACACTCTACAGAATGTGATGCCTGATACATGAAAATTAATTAACTAATTGCACAAGAAACATACAAATAATTTAATGTAGGACATGGATAAAGCGCGTTCCTAATACATATTGAATGGAAGAAGCCTAAGGAGAAATCAACAAAATTCAGCATTGTTTGACCGATCGATAGACCTAGTCAACAAGTTAAAATTTTGTCAGAAATTCTAAATTGGTTGTTGGACAATTTCTACCAATTTCGATAGGTCAATAGATTGACAGGTCGACCAATTGGGTGGACAGGTTAAAATTCACATAATTTTTTGTTTTAGTCTTTTTAGCATGTTCATTCAATCGACTCAACTAGTTGATAACAGGTTGACAGACAATAGAAATTAATTTATGCATTTTTCAGAATTTGTTTCCTTATTTGATTAGTACTTTTTTTTATTAAGTTTTAGGATTTGTTTATAGTAATTTAAGTATGATAAACTCGTTATTTTGAAATCAATCTATCAATCAATTAAATTCTTTTAGAAACTTTTATTATCTCTTGTGAGTTTAAAATTTTTCTCTTGTAGATTCAAAAATTACTATTAAAGCCAAAACAAAATAATCATCTACTCATTAATGACTTTGCATGACCGGAATACCCCTGCTAATTTGCACAACCAAAATGCCCCTCATGTGCGTTTTATACATCTAGCTACATGTGACATATATCATATGATTGTTCTGTACTTTTTTATGTAGGCACGTATGTTAATTTGGAACCTGTGGACTATATTTGAACTTTCCATCAGGTTGGAAACGATGCTTGGACTTTCAGCCTAAAACATTGGCCCATTTCACTGCTCGTTGGACCACCAGCTGTGACGTAGAAACACCTAATTTTTTTTGGCTCGAAGATGTAACAGCATGGCTAACTTGAGGCTGTGTTGAGGCAGAGGCCTCCACGCACCCGTCAAGACATCTCATATTAGGAGATGAATCACATCTTTCCCTTCTCACATAGGCATGCGTAGGCCTAATTCATGAAGCCTTGTTTCACTAAGCTTTTGATAGGGTTCTTTTTTGCGAGATGTCTTAAATCTAAGTCCTTTCGCAACTGGGATGCGGAAAGGAGTTTCGCGGATTTCGTGTCGCAAATCCTTTTGCAACTGGGATGCGAAAGGAGTTTCGCGGATTTTGTGACGCAAGTCCTTTCACAACTGGGATACGAAAGGGAAGTTGCCAAAACTATAAATTGGGGTCCCTAGGGCTATTCTAAGATTATTCCAAGACTTCCTAAAGGTATTCTAAAGGTTATAGGGTTATCAAAGGGTGTAGCAAGGGTGAGATTCGAGGTTGTTCGAATCGGATAAGTCTTTTCTCTTTGTAATTGATGCTTTCATAGTGGTGATCTGTCGCTTTGTGCCGTGGTTTTTTCCTGCAAGGGTTTTTCCACGTTAAATTTGTGTATTCTCTTGTGTGTTTGGTGTCATTGGATTACCATCTTAGATCTAGATCTGTGTGATTCCGCAGGCCAAAAATCCCAACAAGTGGTATCAGAGCTAAAGTTGGGGCACAGATCTGAATCTGAGGGATTAGTAATAATGGCGAGCGTCAGGTATGAGATTGAGAAGTACTCAGGGAAATATAATTTTGAGTTATGGAAGATCATGATGATGAGTTCCTTAATCAAACAAGGCGAAGATGGTGCTCTTGAGGAGCGGAAGTCCACTATGACTGATGGTGATTAAAAATACTCTTGATAAGAAGGCTTTATCATCGATCTGTTTATGTTTCACGGATGAGGTTCTCTACAACGTCATGAGGGAGAAAACTGCGGCTAAGTTATGGGCGAAGTTAGAGGATGTCTATGCGAAGAAATCCTCTGAAAATCGCCTACACTTGAAGCGGCAGTGGTATAACTTCAAGATGGCAGAGGGTGGAGATCTGGAGGCTCACATCAGCAGCTTTAATAAATTGGTTTGCAAATTACTAGATATGGAGGAAGTAATGAAAGATGAAGAACAAGCATGTATGTTGCTGAATTCTCTCCCGGCGTCCTATGAGTCATTCAAGGACACTATGTGCAGCATGAATAAAACCCTGAGTGTCGACACTGTTATCTCAGCCCTTTAAGGGAAAGCTATGAGACAGCTAGACAGCAACATGGGGACATCTTCTGATGCACTGTTTATAGTGGATAGGAATTCTGAACAAGGTACAGGTTCTTCAGGTTCTAGATCCAAATCCAAGGGCAAGGGCAAAGGAAAGGTAAAGTGCTGGAATTGTGGGAAGGAAGGACATGTGAAAAGGGATTGTGAAAATTCTAAATCTAAGAGGGAAGATTCTGAGGCTTCATGCAGGGAGGCTAACACTGTCACGTCAGATGAATCGAGTGAATGTAATGGTGATGTTTTGTCTGTGTCTTCGCTTAGACGGTCATACGATGATCGTAAGGACGAGTGGATGCTAGACACAGGGGCATCTTTTCACATGACTCCTCATCGGAATTGGTTCACCAGCTACAGGGAGTGCGATGGTGGACAAGTGTTTATGGGCAATGACTTTGCCTATAATGTTGTGGTTGTTGGTACGGTGCACATCAGGATGTTTGATGGGGTGGAGCGTACCTTGACAGATGTGAGGCAGTTCCTGATTTGAAGCAGAATCTGATTTCTCTTGGTGTACTTGAGGCAAAAGGATGCAAGTACACAGGCATTGATGGTGCTCTTAAGGTATCCAAGGGGGCACGGGTAGCTATGAAAGCGCAACGACTCGATCATGTTTACAGGTTGATCGGGAGCACTTCAAAAGGTGGAGCTATGGTGGATGTAGCGGATTCCACCTCTGCATGTGTGTGGCATGTTGGGCATGGCCACATGAGTGGGCAGGGCAAGAAGGCTGAGACGTGCGGACAAGGATACAGAGCAAGTGGAGCAGCCACCTGTGAGAAGAACCACATGACATGATCGTATGACATTGGCGAGGTACATGGACGAGTCCAATATTGCAGGGGATTCATCTTCTATTCAGATGACTCTAGGTGAGCCTGATGCTGAAAAGTGGAAGGTGACTATGGGCGATATAATGGATTCGTTGTACCAGACCGACATATGGGAGCTGGTGGAGCTTCCAGTGGGCCGGTGAGCGGTTGGATACAGGTGGATCTTCAGAAGGATACAACATAGATACAGGACGAGGTTGGTAGCGAAGGGTTATGCTCAAAGAGAAGGGATCGGCTTCTCAGAGATATTCGCGCCAACGGTATAGCAGGTATCTATTAGATCCGTGATTGGCGCTGGTTGGCCAATGTGATCTTGAGCTATGATGTGATGCAGAAATAAGAGAAGAGGTCAAGAAGCTACACGGTTGAAGATTGAAGACATGGTGGAGATTGTTGCGAGATTTCTTAAATCTGAGTCCTTTCGCAACTGGGATGCGGAAAGGAGTTTCACGGATTTCGTGTCGCAAATCCTTTCGCAACTGGGATGCGAAAAGAGTTTCGCGGATTTTGTGACGCAAGTCCTTTCGCAACTGGGATACGAAAGGGAAGTTGTCAAAACTATAAATTGGGGTCCCTAGGGCTATTCTAAGATTATTTCAAGACTTCCTAAAGGTATTCTATAAGGTTATAGGGTTATCAAAGGGTGTAGCAAGGGTGAGATTCGAGGTTGTTCAAATCGGATAAGTCTTTTCTCTTTGTAATTGATGCTTTCATAGTGGTGATTTGTCGCTTTGTGCCGTGGTTTTTTTCCCGCAAGGGTTTTCCACGTTAAATCTGTGTATTCTCTTGTGTGCTTGGTGCCATTGGATTACCATCCTAGATCTAGATTGTGTGATTCCGCAGGCCAAAAATCCCCAACATTAATCTTTTCTCATACGTGCTCTGTAAGAAGTGAAGTTAGAGAGTGGCATTTGATCATTTAATATTCGCTTGGGGCGATCAACCTAGGAGAGTTCTTGTGCTAAAAAAGAGTGAGTGAGAGGTACGCCTTATGATTTTATTTTATTTTTTCCTTTTATTTTGTTTTTTGCTTCAATGAAGAGGAAAACTTTTTGTTTTTACGTTATGTAAATACATTACCATGTAAATCTTTGTACCACTTGTCTCTTATTTTTATTTGGCCCTTCTCACTTTTTATTTAACTTTTTTCTTTTATTATTTTGCTTTGCTAGATCAATCAGATGTGCGGTGTTTTTATACAATAAGACATTCATCAAGTGAGCCATATATCTATGTTGGATTGTGGACCATTTGAATTCTCTTAAAATAGTCCATTTTTCTCATGAAAGTGTGATACACCTGATAAACGGACCCTTTCTTTCCCACTAGGTCTTGCTCATTGTGTACCCTACCTAATGAATGGTTGGTATCTCTGATATAATGCATATAAATATATGGTTAATGAATCCCACATGCTCATCCAAAGCATACCAAGTACGACGAGACTTGCCGGAACTAGTAGCCCCAGCAGATGTTGAGTTAGTCCATATTAATGAGATGGATGAAAGACTGCCAGTCAAGGAAAGAAGAACGTGAAACCTTATTGAACCTTTGTGGGCTTGAAAAGCAAAGCGAGCCAGAGTAGCTCGCTTTATCTCACCTTTTTCAAATGTCCACCCCGAAGGGGAGGAGGGTGCACAACCTCTTCTCCGCTCCGGTGGTACACACGTAATATCAAAGTCGTCCATCGCTGGTAGGGTCAACTCTAAAGATACCATCGTCCAAAAATCAGATTATTACACTCGTCGAGTGGCCATAATGTTAGAAATATATAGTTGGAGGTTCAGAAAACTTTCGGCCAAATCTTTTTAAACTATTAAGTGATTCCATAAATAGTGGCCCACCTTATCAATATACTGACTTTAGTTTGGGGTCATGTGGAACGTTGATGCAAAATAGCCAATGGTCTAAATTCATCAGAGAATTTTATTATTTTATACTATCTACAGTGGGTCCCAATTTAGACCATTTAATTTGAGTCAATGTATGCGAGTTTATGAGGTCTGAGTGCACGAGTATTAAGTGTCATTCTGTGCTAGAGTATCAAACAACTCCCCATTGGGAGGATCTTTGCGAGAGCACGTATAGCTGTGGGGATCACCAACGAAAACAGGACTAAGCATGGTTTAAAGGACTGAGTGATTCGGATCCATTGGTTCCGCCCTGAGTCGAGTCACGACTCGTCTGACTCGGTGGTGAGTCAGGGGTGACTCATGTTGTCAAATCAGATCAAGTCCCACCGAGTCCGAGTCAACTCGCACGAGTCGCAACTGGCTGGGAAGTCTTGAAACCATGCATATGACTCGTTGGAGCCCAGAAAGGAAGATAAGGACCATCCTAAGGCTTGGGATGGGCTTTGACCTGATGACCAAGCATCCAAGAGTATTAGTTATTGGGACTCATCAGTCAAGCTCAGGCCCAGCCCAAAGGCCTTTATCCCCAATGAAAATCCAACCCAAATGGACCCACTTTGACCAGCCCACCCCACCCACGATCTCCTTGGTTCCATGTCCGGATCAATATTTCTATGTCTCTATCTATGCTTACAACTATCAAAAACACAAAATGAGGTTATTCGATTCTTTTCTTCTTCTTCTTTTTTTTTTTTTTTTTTTTTTTTTAATGCAGTCAAACGTGTCAATTTGGAATATGCGGCCTAGATTTGAACTTTTCTTCTAGTTGGAAACCTAAAAACATAGGCCATTTCACTCCTTGCTGACCCATCTGTGACCAAAAATCACCCATGAAGTTGGCTCTACTTATTTTTTAAGTACTCATGCATGTAATGCATGCTTCAATTTCCTAATTAGAAAGAAAGGATCAGAAAATAAAACTTTGATACTCTGGAAGATTGTGATGGTGATACGTGGACATGAAAGATCAATAGTACGTGAAACATACAAGTAATTAGAATTAAAGTGCCCAAATTATAGGTCCATTTTTAAATGTATAAAAAGGACAACCTATTCTTGTTTGATTATACAAATATCTGATTGGTGGTTGAAATTAAAATATCCCAGGACCTTATTTCAGCACATAAGTGTCCAAGAATAAGAGGTAGAAATTTTAAACGATACTTGATGTTGCAGTTTTGACATATATGCGGTGGCTCCACGTATGCTATGAGTACAGTTTTTAAGGGCCCGTTTGGATACTACCAAATGAGTAGGTTTTTTAACTTATGTAAGTTAATAAATTACTTTTAAAAAAAAAATAAGTCGGTTGATTATTAAATTTAAATAAGTAAGTTTTTAGAAAAATAACTTATTTTTATAAGTATTTTTTATTACTTTTCAACTTTTAAAAGAAACTTATTTTCTTCATCTTAATTGGTAAACAACTTAAAAAATTATTTAAGAGAATATGTTCTTTGTGACTATGTAACCCTTCTAAATTCATAAGATTGGAAAATCATCCAATGAATGTATAGATGATCTAGTGGGCCATACATGATGATGGCCATATTGAGGTGGGCCCCACATGATAGATGATCCACATTAAAGGTCTGCTGCTAATGATGAAAGGCCCACATCAATTGTGAGCCCTCACGATCGGAAACCCACATTGAAAGTAGGGCCCACATGATAGGCAACCCACATCAAGGAGGGCTCCACATGATGGGCAATTAATAATGGTGGGCCCCACTTAGGATTCCAACAATCCTTCTTTTTATGCCCACGTCTCTTACAATTCCAATACTTCATCTTTATTTTGCTTTTAGACTTAGATTGAGATCGCGAGTTTCACTTCTCCCATTTAGAATTTCTTTCTCTAGCTACCAATGCATCCATAGAGAAACTATCGTCACTGTCATTCTTTCTCAACTGCTTCGAATGAAGGACCGAGATGATAGTTTCGGCGCAATGGTTTTCCTATCATGGTACATAGTGTCCACGAGACTCTTATAAAACTCTGGAAAGGAATTCAACAGAATTAAGACTTGATCTTTTATGTTAATCATCACTTCCACCCTTGTCAATTTGTAAAGTAACTAATTAAACGCGCTGATGTGTTCATTAATATCAGACCTATTTGCCATTTTTAGGTTATGGAACTACTTCAAATACAGATGATTGATAAAGATTTTGTCATGTACAAATCTTTTAACTTCTTCCAAAGTCTTGTGGTGGTCTTTTGATCAAGGACAATATAAACCACATCGTCAGACATGCATAATTGAATTGAGGTTTTAGCTCTCTCATCTAGCTATTCTCACTCTTCATTAGTCATAGTTTTAGGATTCTTCGCTACACCAATGATTGCCTATTGCAATCTTTGTTGAATTAGAAGGCCTTTCATTTTCACTTTTCATAGTTCAAAACTGTTTTTACCGATGAACTTTTCAATTTTATACTTAACGTTATACCCCTTCATCGACATGTTTCATATATTCAAACTCGAATCCCCTACGTATAACTCTAATACGACTTGTTGGGGGACCATAAAAGCAAACTCCAAATTCAAATCAAACACACGAAAGATAAATATAACAAACCATGCATAAGAACACATGGATTTTATATGAAAAACTCTTGTGGCAAAAAACCACATCAGAAAGTGACAACAAAATCCACTATGATAAATGAATTACAAGACATAAATCGACTTATAAATGTGAAATTCTTCATAAAACCCTAGCCTCCCTTAGAAATGTTAAAACTCTTTTAATCATACTCTAATCATGTATTGTACCCATATTTATAGTGTTATACCCAAAATAGGAAACAATTTGCACAATTATATAAAATTACACATGTTGTTGATTCAAGCATCGATCGATCGACAGCCACATTCCGTCCCTCGTATATGCATATATAAAACAATTGAGAGAGTTTGTAAGTATTTTTAAAATTTTCGCGATCAACTAACCAGACACGATATTCGATCAATCATGTCTAAAACTACCCAGAGAACAATCTTTATAATCCAAAACTCACTCGATCAAAACCCTTATCTCATATATAGATTAAAGACATCATACAACAATCTTAACGGCTTTGATTTTTTATTTTTATTTTTATTTATAGGTTCTCTTTTTCTTTTTTAATAAAATGAATTATTATCTCTCAAAAAGAAAAGAAAAAAAAATTACACATATTAGATTGGTGAACTTTTATTGGACGGTTACAAATATAATATACAATGGCCTTAGCGTACGTCCACCAATCTCTTATTAGGATTCTTCAAACAATTGATTTTTTATCATTACACAGGGACTTGGCAATTTGGTATGTTCAATTTTAGTTAGTATATCCAACCTATACCTTTCAAGGTGCCTGCTTATCAAATGTCATAGGCAGCCAGAGTAGCAAATGACTCCTCTTTCAAGAATATAAAAGAGGAGCAGGTCTCAAGTCCAACTGGTTGGACCACAAAGTACAGTTCAACCAGAGATGACATCCAACCTATTAAATGCATGTGAAATCCAACCCTTCCAATAGATTGGACCCACCATGAAGATCACCTGAAACAAAAATCATCCCCATCTACTTTTTAGGTGGGCCACACTTAATAAAACATTTTCTACCCATTAATAAATAATAATAAAAAAGCGTGTTGCCTTCATGACTAAATATTTTATTTTATTTCACAAGGTGATCTTCATGATAAGGCCAACGTATTCGACGGTATGGATTTCACACACACATGAAAGGTTAGAAATTATTGGCTGGGTGGACGACAACTTATAGTCCAACCCGTTGGACATGAGACCCTCTCATAAAAGAGATGTCTGAGGCATGAACAAGGTCGTAACTGGCAAGAGAAGGAGACCCTATACCAGAAGCTATACACAGATGTTGGGTGTATCTTCTTTATTTCTTCTTCTTCTTCTAACCTTATCAGAAGTTGGTTATTCCCAAAATACCCCTACACTCAGCAGAGATGATTTCCCACCAGGCTTTGTTTTGGGTGCTGGAACCTCAGCTTTTCAGGTCTCTATCTCTTTCTCTATGGAAACTGTTTTTTCTACCGATGCAGGGGCAATTGGGTCATAATAATTTATTTTTTAATGACCAAATTACCCTTGTGTTGGAGCGTTTGATGTAGGTTGAAGGTGCGGTAGCTGAGGATGGAAGGACTCCGAGTGTTTGGGACACTTTCACTCATGCAGGTCTGTCTGAATCCCTACACTACACATGGTTCGTTTATGTGTCGATCGAAGCTGTCCATGTGGGCTTCCCTATGGATGGAAAATGGTTCAAGAGAGACATAAATCTTACGGTCCTATTGTTGTAAATTTTATACAGATTAATGTAATATCTGTATAATATGGAAACCAAAAATCACTACGGTCAGAACTAAGGACAGGCTGAAGCACGTCTGAAACGCTGTCCTTAAAGCGTTATTTGCCCCTACTCAAGTGGATTAAGTATGCTGATAGGTTACAGGCAAATTGCTTCTAGGATACGACAAGCCTGGTGTGGGTCTGCGTTCAGCAAACACGAAGGCCCATCAAATGGAACTCTTTTACACACTATCTGGCAATATTACAATATAAAAGAAAAAATCCCAAAAGAAAGAGAAGAAAGATAAAAAAAGGAGTTTGACCACTGCACTGGTCAGTCCAATTCGTCAGCCACTGGTTCAGTTGAACAGTCCTAGACCACACCTCTGGTCTATTCTTCAAGCTAAGGTTCAAGCCTTGCTTTGTTGCTGAAAATTCGTATGGATTTGCTGGAGTGAGTTGAGATGGTTTGGAAACCCATCTAGACCCTCTTTTTATAGGCTATGATGGCTGGGGTTTATGGTCAGGGAATTAAATTTCATGACCGTTTTCTAGCTGTTGGAGAAAATTAGCCGTTATATGGCTGTTGGAAACTAGCCGTTATATGGCTGTTGTGAGAGAGCTGACTAGCCATTTTATAGCTGTTGGGCTAGCCGTTTTATGACTGTTAGCAACAGTTTCTGTAATTAACTCCATAGCTGTTACACATTTGTGCAACAGCTATATTTCCAGCCTCTATATAATCAGAGGGACTCTCATTCAGTCCACTTGATTTTCGTCCAACCATCTGCCTTAGCCACTAGTCGCACCGCGACTCGCACCTGTCTCGCTCCGGTTCGCGAAGGGAGCGACACGATGCGCAAGTGCGAAGTGCAAAGTGCGCCACTAGCGCCTCTACAGCCACACTGCCTCACATGCCCACGCCCTCGCACCGAGCCCAAGCCCAAGCCCAAGCCGAGCCCGAGCCCAAGACCAAGACCGAGACCGAGATCGAGACCGAGACCGAGACCGAGTCCGAGTCCGAGTCCGAGTCCGAGTCCGAGTCCGAGACCGAGCCCGAGCCCGTGCCCGTGCCCGAGCCCGAGCGCGAGCGCGAGCGCCGCGCGGGTGTTCCAGTGCTTCGCACTGGAACACGCAAGGTCATAGTCCACGGACTACCAAGGTAAATATTATAATACTCCGTGTTTTCATTTAAACCCGATTTCTTTCTCTTCTCTTTCCCATGTGGGACTATTCCCAAAATCTTGAAAAACGTGTTTTTTCAAACATTTTTTCAAATACTTTATTATAATATATTATTAAAATATATATTAAAATCAATATATTTATAACAATCCCCCACTTGATTTTATAAAATATTTTCTCGGTTTAAACAATACTGCCAGAATAATCAGCTTATATGCATAAAGAAAGATATCTTTCGATTTTAATCTTCCCTTAGTGTAAGTATCTCAAAACTCTATCGAAATTACTGGTAGCCGCAGCTTTGAACCAGTTATTCCTAGATAACAGAGTTGGAGAAACCACACACATATTCGCTATGTGTTTATTAGAGTTCCCACAATCTTGCTCAGCACATTTAATGGCCATGTGCTTATCCTAATTCGTGAACGATCCCGAGAAAAAACTCCTAACTCTCATGAGAGACGGCACCATCTCTACGTTCATATAGGTGAAATCCTTCCAGTGTCTCCGTTACTATTAAAACACTTGTCCTATAGACTGGATTTCATTAAGAGTTCTTAGACTCAACCCTCTTACGTAACGCTCAGCACTTATCTATTATGGATGAGGTTTTATTATTCAGTGCTGAAAACTTTCCACATATCAGTGACTTGTTCTTACCCATTAAACCCAAAATTAGAGATTTTCTGACTTTAGGTTGGGTTACCATCACTGGTGGAACTTTGGTTGAAGAGTTTCAACCCCATCCCTCTAGATGTAGCTTTACTACCTCTCTCGGTAGAGGTTTAGTAAAAGGATCTGTTAGGTTGTTGCTTGATTTCACATAGGAAATAGCAATGATTCCATCTCGAATCAATTGTCTGACATAATCATGTCGAAGACTGATATGTCTAGATTTACCATTATAAGTGCCGCTATAGGCTCTAGCTAATGTGGCTTCACTATCACAATGTAGTGACACAGCCGATATAGGCTTTACACAGAAAAGGATTTCTAATAGAAGATCCCTTAGCCACTCAGCCTCTTTGCCTGTTGCAGCCAGGGCTATGAATTCAGACTCCATAGTCGAATGCGTTATGCAAGTTTGTTTCTTGGATCCCCAAGATACAGCTGCACCTCCTAGGGTGAATACCCACCCTGTAGTAGACTTGTTGTCCCCTGCACTCGATATCCAGCTCGCATCGGTATATCCTTCCAATACGGCAGGAAACTCTGAATAGAATAGTCCTAAATCTTTGGTTGCTTTTAAGTAACCAAGGACTCTACTGATTGCATTCCAGTGTTCAGTACTGGGGTTACTAGTAAACCTACTAAGTTTACTCACAGCATATGCGATATCTGGTCTAGTGCATTGCATAGCATACATTAGACTTCCTATAGCACTTGCATATTCTAATTGTGCAACTGTTCTTCCAGTATTTTCTTTTAGCTTGATACTTGGATCAAATGGGGTTTTTGCTTCCTTTATATTTAGATGGTTAAACTTGTTTAGTATCTTCTCAATATAATGAGATTGACACAAAGCATAACCCCCACAATGTTTTTTAACTTTGATACCTAGAATGGTATCAACTTGTCCAAGATCCTTCATTTTGAATACAGAAGATAGAAACCTTTTGTTTCAGTCACACCTTCCATTTTGTTACTTATTATTAACATGTCATCTACATATAGACAAATAATAACGATATAACTACCATCTACTTTAGAGTATATGCATTTGTCAGCTACATTATGCATGAAACCATGAGATAGTATTTTGGAATCAAACTTCTCATGCCACTGTTTTGGTGCTTGTTTTAATCCATACAATGATTTGACTAATCTACATACTTTGTTTTCATTTCCTGGTAGAATGAACCCTTCAGGTTGTTCCATGTATACCTCCTCATTGAGGTCACCATTCAGGAAAGCAGTCTTTACATCCATTTGATGGATGTGAAGATGATGTATAGAAGCTAGCGCAAATAATATCCTAATGGATGTTATCCTAGCTACAGGTGAGTATGTGTCAAAATAATCTATCCCTTCTTTTTGTCTAAAACCCTTAGCTACTAGTCGAGCTTTAAAGGTTTGGATAGTCCCATCAGTGTGATATTTCTTCCTAAATACCCACTTGCAACCTATGGGTCTAGAACCTGGAGGTAAGTTTACTAGTTCCCATGTTTGATTTGATAGTATGGATTCCATTTCATCGTTTATAGCTTCTTTCCAGAAAGCTGAGTCTCTAGAAGATATAGCCTCTTTATATGATTTAGGATCATCTTCTATATTCATCACTATAGGTATTTGTCTTATAACATTTTCTCTATCTGCTTCTACTAGATGAAAAATGATACGTTGTGAGTCTATGTAGTCATCTCCTAGACTCTTCTCTATTCTTGTTCTTTGACTCCTACGAGGTTCAATAGGAGCTTCTACTATCTGTGGGGCTATGCTATCTTGTTCTCTATTAGGAGATTGGATGTCATTATCCTTAGTCTCCAGGATAGTGAGTTCTCAAAGAACTCAACGTCTCTTGATTCTATTATTGTATTAGACTCCATGTCTAGAAGTCTATAAGCTTTACTGTTTTGTGCATACCCTACGAAGGCACACTAATAGCTCTTGGTCCTAACTTAGTTCTTTTTGGGTCAGGGGTTCTACAATATGCAAGACACCCCCACACTTTAAGATATCCTAGGTTAGGTTTTTTCCTCTCCATGTTTCATATGGAGATATTCTATTTTTTAGACGGAATTCTGTTTATAATATGGCATGCTGCAAGCAGTGCCTCACCCCATAGATTTAGTGGCAACTTTGCTCTTATCAGCATTGAGTTGACCATTTCTACTAATGTTCTATTCTTTCTTTCAGCTATTCCGTTTTGTTGAGGTGTGTATGGCGCTGTACATTGATGTATCAGTCCATGTTCTTCACAGAAGTTATCGAATTCATTGGAGAAGTATTCTCCTCCTCTATCGCTACGGAGAATTTTAATCTCTTATTTAGTTGATTCTCTACTTCTGCTTTATATACTTTAAACATGTTCAATGTATACTTCATCTTTGCTCTTAATAGGTACACATACACATATCTAGAGCAATCATCTATAAAGGTTATGAAGTACCGTTTACCTCCACGAGTAAGAATGCCGTTTAACTCACAGATATCACTGTGCACAAGATCCAATATTTGAGACGATCTTTCAACACTTGGAAAAGGTTTCTTCGTCATTTTGGATCGTATGCACACTTCACATTTTTCGGTTTCATTATCTGTGTATGAGATTAAACCATTCTTAGCCATGAACTTCAAGGTACTATACCCTATATGGGCTAGTCTATCATGCCACAGTCCAAAGGATTCAACCATATACGCAGAAGTGCTACTTTCATTCAGAGAAAACTTAACCATTCCGTTACAAGCATATCCCTTCCCGACAAAATTTCTATTCTTGGACAGGATCAGTTTTCCTGACTCGTACACCACCCTTATGCCTGGTTTACCCAGAAGGTCCCCAGAAACTAAGTTTCGCCTCATGTCTGGAACGTGCAGTACATTGGTCAGAATCACTTTCTTCCCAGATGTGAATATCAGTTCGATAGTTCCTTTGCCGACGACCTTTGATCGGACTTCATTACCCATTTGGACTTCTTGACCATCGGTCAATTCCTCATAGGTTTTGAAGGCTGATTTGTCGTAGCACACATGTACTGTAGCGGCAGTATCATACCACCAACCTGGAACTTTGCCTTGGATGGTATTCACCTCAGTGATCATAGCCACTATATCGCCTTCCTCTACTGCACTTGCCTCTTGTTTAGACTTGCGATATCGGCATACTCGAGCATAGTGCCCGTTTTTCCACAGACATGGCATGGGCCTTTGAACTTTCCGTTCTTCTTTTGGGTGTTTTTCTTGAATTTCCCTTTATTGGGTTTCAGGGAATTGTCCTTCTCGGGATGTTTGTTATTAGAGTTCTCTACTGCATGAACCTTGGACGAGGCATTCCCGTTATCATTCTTTCTGTCGCGGTTACGGGATTCTTCCTCAATTCTGAGGTGTTTCTGGATTTGTTCCAGTGTGTAGTCCTCAGTTTTATGCAGCAACTTCTTTCTATAGTCTTTCCACATCGGTGGCAATTTGGCAATTATAGCCCCGACTTGGAATGATTCAGGAAGATCTATCTTTATCGCTTTGATTTTGTTTACTATTAGCTGCAATTCTTGGATTTTTGGTAGCAGCGGTTTGTTATCTACCATGTTGAAGTCAAAATACCTGGCGATGAGAAACTTGTTGGTACCTTCTTCTTCAGCTTTGTATTTGAACTCCAGAGCAGTCCAGATCTCCTTTGCTGATGACGTCTGTTGGTACAGATCGTACAGTCGGTCGGAGAGAGCGTTCAGAATGTGTCCTCGACACAAGAGTTCGTCTTCGGCTCGTTTGGTGCGGGCGGCCACCTGTTCAGGTGTGTCGTCGTCGGTTGCTTCAGGTAGTGCTTGCAAATTGGATCTAGTATGTAGTAGATCCTTAGCGCCGTTAGGAGAAATTTTAGCTTGTCTTGCCATCTCGTAAAATTGGTTCCATCGAACCGATCAAGACGTATCAAGTCCTGATTCATCAGCTTGATGGATGAAACACTGTCGGCTTCCATTACAGAAATAACGCTTTAAGATTGTTGAAATTTTATACAGATTAATGTAATATCTGTATAATATGGAAACCAAAAATCACTACGGTCAGAACTAAGGACAGGCTGAAGCACGTCTGAAACGCTGTCCTTAAAGCGTTATTTGCCCCTACTCAAGTGGATTGAGTATGCTGATAGGTTACAGGCAAATTGCTTCTAGGATACGACAAGCCTGGTGTGGGTCTGCGTTCAGCAAACACGAAGGCCCACCAAATGGAACTCTTTTACACACTATCTGACAATATTACAATATAAAAGAAAAAATCCCAAAAGAAAGAGAAGAAAGATAAAAAAGGAGTTTGACCACTGCACTGGTCAGTCCAATTCGTCAGCCACTGGTTCAGTTGAACAGTCCTAGACCACACCTCTGGTCTATTCTTCAAGCTAAGGTTCAAGCCTTGCTTTGTTGCTAGAAATTCGTATGGATTTGCTGGAGTGAGTTGAGATGGTTTGGAAACCCATCTAGACCCTCTTTTTATAGGCTATGATGGCTGGGGTTTATGGTCAGGGAATTAAATTCCATGACCGTTTTCTAGCTGTTGGAGAAAATTAGCCGTTATATGGCTGTTGTGAGAGAGCTGACTAGCCATTTTATAGCTGTTGGGCTAGCCGTTTTATGACTGTTAGCAACAGTTTCTTTAATTAACTCCATAGCTGTTACACATTTGTGCAACAGCTATATTCCAGCCTCTATATAATCAGAGGGACTCTCATTCAGTCCACTTGATTTTCGTGCAACAGCTATATTTTCAACCTCTATATAATCAGAGGGACTCTCATTCAGTCCACTTGATTTTCGTCAAACCATCTGCCTTAGCCACTAGTCGCACCGCGACTCGATGCGCACGTGCAAAGTGCAAAGTGCAAAGTGCAAAGTGCAAAGTGCAACACTAGCGCCTCTACAGCCACACTGCCTCACATGCCCACGCCCTCGCACCGAGCCCGAGCCCGAGCCCGAGCCCGAGCCCGCGCGCGGGTGTTCCAGTGCGAACACGCAAGGTCAATAGTCCACGGACTACCAAGGTAAATATTATAATACTCCGCTGTTTTCATTTAAACCCGATTTCTTTCTCTTCTCTTTCCCATGTGGGACTATTTCCAAAATCTTGAAAAACGTGTTTTTTTCAAACATTTTTTCAAATACTTTATTATAATATATTATTAAAATATATATTAAAATCAATATATTTATAACACCTATCCGTCAGTGGCTTGCATAGCGACGGTGGGGATGAAATATTTCTAATGGTCAACGTTAAGTGATGTAGAATTAAACAATTGATGACTACGATCCTTCGATTTTTGTGAAATTTTGACCATCCATGAGGTTCCCCGATAGATGCACGGACCCGATTGTCACATCATTCTGCCACGTCTTCTACGGAGAGATTGCTCTACCATATTCCTGTTGTTACGGTTCTACTGTAACATTTCTAACATCTCTCCTCGGTGAGGAAACTGAAGAGCTAAACTCGGATTGTGTAGTGTGAGGCGCTCACCGCCCTTTACCGTGGAGTGAAAATTCTGTAGGGCCCACCTTTATTTATGTCTTTTATCCACGCGATCCATCCGTTTTTTCAGATCATTTGGTTCATGAGACCAAAATCTAAGTATATCCAAATTTTAAGTGGGCCACACCACATAAAACAGTGGGGATGATGACATCCACCGTTGAAATCTTCTTAGGGTCCACAGTCATATTTATTTGTCATCCAACCTGTTCATAAAGTCAAAAAATCCTATATTAATTGAAAACAAAAATATCAGATTGATCAAAAAATTCCGTGGCCCTCAGGAAATTTTCATTGATAGGCGTTCACTTCCCATTTCTGTTGTATGGTCCACTTGAGTTTTGGATATACCTCAATTGTGGTGTCATGACATAAAATAAGCTGGAAAAACGGATGGACGGTGGTGTGGATAAAACACATATTTCATAGTGGGCCTAAGAGTCTTCACTCCAGGTAAAGGGAGGAACGCATTGGCTACTCCCCCTGCCACTAGCCAATGGCTGATGGTCCGTGCTCTGTACGCCCCACCATGATGTATGTGTTTCATCCATGCTGTCCATATAATTTTCTAGATTATTTTATGGTACGTGAACAAAAATGAGATAAATACCAATCTCAAGTGGACCACATTACAGGAAACAGTGTCGAATAAATGTTGACTATTAAAAACTTTTTGGGGGCATAAAAGTTTTGTATCAAGGTGATCTTTCTTTTTTCCCTTCATCTACGTCTGTATGACCTAATCAACAGATTGGATGTCAAATAAACATTACATTGAGCCTTAGGAGGATTTTAATGGTGGATATCCAATCATTATTGTTTTCCTGTGGTATGGTCCAACTGAGATTTATATCCCTCTCATTTTTGGGTTCAAGCCTTAAAATGATCTGTAAAAATGGATGAAAGGAATGGATGAAACACATACATCATGATGGGGCCCACGGAACACCGAACATCAGCCACGGGGCTGGTGGCAGGGGGAGTAGCCAAACCGTTTCTGGTAAAAGGTGGTGAACGCCTCCCTACACAATCCGCGTCCTCTGCAACCGGCCAACCGTCGGCGGAAATGAATCAAATGATCACATACGCCCGAACATATGTGACTCCCCGTACGTTCGAGCTTCTATATGGCACACTGAAATCTGTATTCCCAATCGAAACCGGGTAACAGCTGATAAACCGAGATTTAACTGTTCATCATAATAATCAGGCCTATCCAAAACTTGGATGGGCCAAACCACTAGGAAGAATGTAAAAAAATCATGCCTTAAACCTCTATATTCACGTGGTGTGGCCCACTTGAATTAGGGTCTGATATTTTATCCTCATGCATTGCCTCTGATGAATCGATTTGATGGAATATACACAGCATGTTGGGCCCTACACGCAGTATAGAAGTTTCTACGGTGGGCGCCCCCCTCCCCATTGCACCTAGTTCTTCCCTGCGGTATGGGCCATTTGAGTTTTGAATTGGGCATACTTTTCTAGATCTAGGCCGAAAATGAGGTTTCTCAGATGATGGACGGTTTGGATAGCACATAAGCATCACGGTGGCTCGACACAGCTCGAACGTATGGAAATTCACATATATATGGGCCAATGTCATATGCGTTGGACTGGGTAATTTATTGGGCCTTCAGCTGAGGGAAGCCCAGGTGCGGCCCAATTATCAAATGGTACTGTAAAACCTTTCGGCCAGAGCATTAGTTACTCGGTTTCCCATGCATGTGGCACGTGTATGATGATCCGGACCACACGTCTATTAATTGGTCACTGACAACAGATTTCGCTAATCGAACAATCTAAACCGTCTAACGGACACCTTTTCTCACTGAATGGGAGCTGTCGCTGTTTTTCTTCAGCGTTCATTTGTACTCTATCAATTAAAGGGCTAGGATTGCCCAAGCGTTGTGGCCATTCTACTGTGGCCCACTCTTTATTGGAAATACCAATTGAACTGTTTAGATCTCGTTGTAGGCCACAAATTGAAAGGTTAGGATTGTTCTAATAAGGAGAAATATGGGGCATCCAGTGGGGTCCAAGAGACCAATGGTCTGGATCAGTGAAGCATGGGCCCATATTTTTCCTCCTTTCCCTTTTTTTATTTATTTAAATTTTTTTATTTTTTATTTTTTATTTTTTATTTTTTTGTCGAGACGAATTCCAAGATACGTGAAAATTTGCAGGGAAAATGCAGGACAAGAGCACAGCAGACGTAACTTCGGACCAATACCACAAATATAAGGTACTTCTACTGTGGGCCATGCACATGTTTATCCTGACCGTCCATCCGGTGGGCACTGTGATTGAGACATGGCTGGAAATTTAGACTGATTGGATTATCCAAATTCTTGGATTGGTGGCCTACGGATGGATGTTCAACAATGCAAAGTGGATAAATGGTCCAGATCACAAGTAATTGTTCTGATTGGATGCACATTTCTGTAACATATGCCATTGATCTTGTTGTCTCCCATCATGGCTTAAATCCTAATATTTCCCCTGTCAGATGATCCTAGCCAGCCCATGAAAATATATAATTATGACTAGTAGTCCACATTTTAATGGGTTCAATTTGGATTATTAGGACCATCTGATGATTATTGGGGCCGTATATCAACCATTGGGCCCACCATATGAATTATTTGGACCACAAAGCCCGCAGAGCTCAACATGACAGGATTTCATCTCCTATGTGTATGTCATGAATATAATAAGATTGATTAATAATAAAAAAAAAAATCACACACGCACACACACCCCACACACTCACGCTGGTGGAATTTCACCACCCAGGGGTACTCGAACCCTTGACCGGGAGTTGAAACTCCTGAGAGTCTACCACCCGGGCAAGAGTAAAGTCCCGGATTAGTAAAAAAAATTGGACCTAGGTTTGGTGTCATTAATCACCTGCCAATGACCTTTGTTGGGAGTCACATAATTAAAATTCAATTTTCAATTAAACACTCAAAAAGATAAACACAACAAAGCATGCATATAAAAAATATGTTTTATGTAGAAATCTCTTGTTGGAAAAAAAAAATACCACACCATAAAGTTAGTAAATCCCATTGTAAAAATGAATTATAAGAGATATAAATCATACTAAATGATATAAAACACTTCAAAAAACTTTATCCTCTCTTTTGAACACTCTTAATAGCGTTTTAGCTTTCTTTATTATATCGTAATTTTGTATTACATTTATATTTATAGTATAACAATTGAAATATAAAATAATTCACGCAATTATACAAATTTATGCACATCGTCGATTTAAGTATCAATTGATCGACAGCCACATGTTCAATTGCTCAAACATGCTCAAAATTGTCCAGAAAGTTTACAAGTATTTGATGGATTTTTTTTTTACCCATCTTCGACCGGTCGTGAGCCCTGCTCGACCGGTCGAAGGCTGGTGGTCGACCAGTCGAAGGTTCGAGTCGTGACTTCGACTCAAAGTTCAGCAAGTATTTTTGTTATTTTTACTGTAGCTACGACTGGTCGAAGGGATGGCTCGACTGGTCGAAGGGGTCCTACGACTAGTCGAAGACTAAGCTCGACTAGTCGAAGGTTACGCAGTTTGTTCCGCGATTTTGCGCGAAATTGCGGATTTGAGTCCTTTCGCAACAGGGATACGGAAATGAGTTTCCTAAACTATAAAAGGGGTTGCCTAGGGTTTTCTAGGCACAGCAAGAGGGTTTCCTAAAGCTTTACAAGGGATTTGCTAAAGGTTTAGGGCTATCAAAAGGTGGGAGAGAGGGAGGAAAGAGAGAGAGAGGAAGCTTATAGAAGGGAGGTTCTGCTCGTGGAGGTTTTCTACTTTGCAATTTATATCTCAACGCTTCTATGTCCTCATAATCGGTTAGATCTCTTCGTGTTCTTTATTTCTCTTATTGTTTATCCACTCCTGCGTGAGTGAAGAAGGTTATAATGTTCTACTTCATAGTGGATTGTTGATCTGGACGAGGTCCCGTGG
>JAJHSJ010001605.1:0-42986 GCA_021015155.1 Magnolia officinalis | reverse complement strand
TGCTGCTGCATCAACAACATCATCTGCTCCAGCCTATCAGTAGGGGGAGCCGGCTAAGGCATGGGTGGCGTCGACGTTGATGCACGGTTCTGCTCAGGAACCGATAGTGTAATAGGTGGCACCATAGGCGGTGTCATATGCGTTGGCCCAGTGGCAGGGCCAGTGGCCGGCTGAGAATCCGGCATGGTAGTGTGAGTCAGGCCCAAACTAGGGTCCATCTGGCAATCACTTAGGGAAAATACCTCGTCAATCGAATCGCCAAAAGTGAGACGCGCCACAACCCGTGCAGCCTTAGGTGGCATTCCCTATATTCAACATAGGGTGCAACCCAGGTCAGATTCAGCATACTCACAAACACTTTTACGCAGCATTCATACACAGATTAAAGCAACTTCATGCATTTCATTTACCAAAATTGTCATAATCCATGAAACACACGTGTTACATGAATCATGACAGAAAATGCATGTGAGCTAATATACCAAGACTTCAAACATTTAAAAACATTCTACCAACTACTACACTACTAGGCATATCAACATGAAAACACAAAGATCCTATCACAGCCACCAAAAACAAGCCACAGGGCGATGGCATGGATGACTAGGCATCCGAGTCTGGCGACAGAAGAGAGGCACCCTTATCCTGCAAGTAGCATAGGATAGACTTCAAAGTGTGAGTCACTTTCTTAAACTTGTGTTTCACGAGGGCTCGAAGATCGATCATATCCTGTCGTAGGACAGCCTGACCCTCCTCAAGTTGAGTTAAACAGGCATCCCTAGCAGCCCGATCAATGTCCTGCTCCGGTGCCGTAGGAGGGGAGCTCTCCTCCGTGTCCTGGGCCTCCTCTTCTTCCTCGCTCTCTTCCTTTTCTATTTCAGCTCCACCTTCTTCGTCACTTTCCTCAAGTCGGGCTTGTCGTTGTCGTGGCCCAATTTTCATCTGATTGAGAGTAGTCTCATTGATGTAATGGATTGGCGCCGGCAATTCCGCCCTAAGTCTGTAGTCAAACTCATGTGCAATCTTGCATATAAGTCGGCCGAAGGGGAGCGAATCAGTCCTTCTGTTGGAGCATGCGGTAAGAACTATCTATCGCAAAACATACGTAGGCACACACAACTTCTCTCCCTGCCCTACTTGGTATAGGAAATCTACCATCAGTCGCGTACACTCGCTGCGATTGCTCCACCTGGGGTAAACGTTGAACGTGAAAATGTGATGGAGTAGACGGAAGTCGTCGGTCATATTGGTCGCTAAAAGACTATTGTTTGGCTGCCACTGAACTAGTCGACCACAAAGGAACCGTGTGCGGCGATCCCTTTCACGTGCACTCCTCAGATTCTGCTCACTTGCATGTACCTCACCAAGGGGAACATTCAAAAGCTGAGATATTAAACCAACGTCAATTGTGGCCTCTCGATCTCTTCCAAATGGGATCTTGAACTGCAAGGGCTCCAGAATAGGCTCTTGAATGTGGGCATAGAAAGCTCGGACAATGCCCACATTTGCGCGGTACTCGCCCTCAAATAGCAGACCCCACCCAGCTTCTTCCAGGCGCTCGAACAACAGGTATTCCCCAAATAGCCGCCCATCCACATGAGCTTGAAAAAGGACCCTACGGCCCTCATAAACTCCATGCGACAGCTCTGCCAACAGAGCCCTTCCGACAGGTGCCTGGGGATCAAGATCCCGCTTAGTCTGAAACTCCCGATTGACACTTGTACTCGCGGCGGCACCTCTCGGTCTCCTCTAACGATCAGGGCGACTAGGCCCGGCTTCATCCACGGGGGCCCTTTTCTTTCCCATGAGAGAAAGAATGGTGGAAAGCGAGAAAATAGCTGTAATAAGCTCGAATAGAGCCATGGGAGAGTGAAGAAAAGGGTGGAAAGGGATGAGATCTTTAGGTCTCCACGGATTTGAGCCTCCAAAGGATGTGTCAAGGCTCAAATGATATGGGTTAAAGAAGGAAAATGAAGAGATGGGATGGGTTAGTGGGTTTACATGCATTTGAGACTCAAATGGGGGGTTTAAGAGCTCAAATGAGAGAGAATGGAGAGGGTAAGCAGTAATGGAGAAGGGTTTACAGCAGGATAGTGGAGAGGGTGCACGAAAATGGAAGAGAGAACTCTTGGTGGGGCGATTTGAGTGAGGGATATGGGGTTTTTTAAGAAAATGAGAGCTTGGAGTGGTAGTTTGTGAAGGAGAGACGTCATAGGGGGGTTTAAAATAAAAAATTCTGCATCAGTGGGCCACACAACCCCAAAAACGCGTCGGCCCGAGCCGGCCCGCCCGGCCAGGCCCGTTTGGCGGTGAGGCCCTCGCCTGTCTCTGGACCTTCTGGAGAGGGTTCGCCCTTTGGGCGAGGTCCTCCTGTCCCCTAGGTCCCAAAAATGTGTGGGGCCCACTCTGGGTCCACCTGAAAGGGTCCCGTTTGGCCCCCGACTCCGTTTTGAGTCATTTCAGGTCCCCTCGGGTGTGTTCCTGATGTACAGCTGCATTTGTACAGTATCGAGGGTTGAGATAAGGTGATTTACTGTCTAAACCCGTCGATAGATGGTCTAGGAAAGACCCGAGGTCACCTCAAGCGATCACGGAGGTGTACGAACTCGATCTCGACGATCAATATCGTTGAACTTCGTCAATTGGCGAAATCAAAAAACCTAAGCTTGTTTCTACATTTTCCTCGCACCCACCTATGTCAAAAATCGTCAACGTACGTCGTGTGACCATAACCCAGGTCCGGTTTAATCCAAATCATGCTTTGATACCAACTTGTAACGCCCTGAAAATCGGGGGTCGAGCATAAGCTCTACTCCCGAGTTCCAACGTATCACTTATGCAACATAGATAATGATGATTAAATGTTGTCCATGTTAGTGCATTAAACATGAGTAGGATTACACCAAAACAACATATCATACTCCAGAGACGGTTAAATTTGCAAGCGGAAGACTGTGATAGATATATAAAATATATAAACTATTATAAATCTCCAGAGTGTGAACATGTTACCAGGTTATATATATATACATGTATATTCCAAAAATGAACAAAAAGAATATACATGGGTGCTCCAAAAGTGCAAAATAACAACTGTAATGGCGTTTAATCGACATCCCTGTAATCTCGTCGATCAGAACATGGTCTACATAGACCCGCCTGAAAATTGCATGTAGGAGAATGCCTCCTCATCGTCCTCGAAGTCCGGCTCCGCCTAAGGAGTCGCGTCGTCATCTGCAATCAAGACAGAGTTTGGTTGTGTTTAAAACACCGTCCCGTAACGCGGGAGTGAGTGATCAACTCAGTGGAACTATACAGTAAAGGTTAACATGTTATCAATTCAGTCAAGCAGTATGATAAAGCAGTAAAATCAAACATCCTGAATACTCTTATTAATACAAGAATGATATGAATAATGATGCATGCCCTTGCCTACACTCCCTCATGCGACACCGTCTTACGGTCGCGACATGTTTTCTTCCCTCTGTGCTCTTCAACCCGGGGAACATGTAGTGCGATGTTATGAGCGTGATTACTAAGTTTTTATTAGTCCTTTTCATACAGCAGGATTGGAAAACTAAGGTACCTCCCTTATATCAATACCCAATAATGATCCATCTAGGGTCGTCAATCCTAGTTAATCACATATGATAGGCAAGTTCGGGTCATTACCACCAACACCCTACCAACTGACAGTCTATTTTCTAAGGCTCGTCGCCAACCCGACTGGGGACCACAGTCAGGCTGTGCCGGGGTAGGCCTATTTTGTACTCGAGGTCACTCCACCAACGCCCTACCAACTGGCAGTCTATTTTCGAAGGCTCGTCGTCAACCCGACTGGGGACCACAGCCAGGCTGCATCGATGGAGGCCGACAGCTCGAATACAGTGTCTCATAACACCGTATTCGGCTCATGAGTTTGGGTTACTCACTGGTCACTACGGGGAGGCTCGTCGCCCCAGCGAGGCTGATAGCTCGACCACGGTGTCCCATACCATCATGTCCGGCTCATGAGTCTTAGCGGATCGAGGTACCAAGGTTAATGGGATTTTCACTGGTGAGTTTGGTACCTTAGGTTCAAGCAGTAGCGTCCAAACATGGTGAACATACATCGGGTCAATCGGGTTATTTGACGAGCTCGACTAGTACGAGCGCATGTCAAGTTGATCGACATGAAGTGCGTAAGCACTCCGTGTGGCCTAACCACTGTCGTCGACCGAAGTACGACTCGGATTCATCGGACACGTCCTTTGTGGCAAAACAACCTCAGCCATTAACACGAAATCTATTACCGATTGCCTGGACTATATCGTAGTCTCACACACATTCTGATATGAAAAATATGCATACATGAGAATCATATATCATCTAACAACCAATGTAAGCATGAATAACATTTAAATATATTATGAAACACATATAATACGCCATTCTACATATACGTATTCCACACAAAGCACACCATTTAGATTTCAGCTATTAACAGAAATTTATACATATAGCTAAGGTAGTTGGGAAACCTATCTCAACAACCCTATTAGATACAGTTCATCAAACTACTTCTCATATAAACGTTTTATCAAACACTTATACTACAATGTCAACACACAGAACATATATTGTCTATGACATGTATTTGGACAAATCCTTCCAACAAGGAGTTGTCACGAATACGACAAACATGCATTTGCATTCTATAAACATAACAGGCACAAATCATGATTCCATAGTCATTCAGTCATTTCAACAAACACTTAGACTACACTTATTAGCCTACATAGCGTAAGTTGGCCCAAACATATATTAGGGCGAATCCTTTCGCCAAGGAGTTGTTACACGCATAACTAGTATATACGCACGACAATTAATCATAGCAAACACACTTTCAAATTTCATACATATACGGTACTTTCTACAAATACAAAGAATACGCTAACTCCATATAGTTCGTATGTAACTGAAACGTAGAACAAACATCTCATTTTGCATGTGAAATAGCATCCACGTCAGGAATCTATCATTAATCGACATTGAAAGCTTTGAAAACCATAACCTATACGTCTATAGTCCGCACCTTACACCGATAAACGCGTAACGGAGTCGTTTTAGACATTAAGTCTTTGTCAACGGCGGATTTGCAACCTATAGCATGAACTAGGTTAGCTATTTCATCATTTCAACTATTTGAAATCCTAGAATGGATTAGTGTTAGGTTTTCTTACCTAAGAACGGGATCGGTATCGCCGGTAGAGCGATACAGAAGTGATGGTAAGGCACGTGGAGTAGCGGGATCGAATCCCGGGAAGAATCTCCACTTCTCTCTCTCTCTTTCTCTCTCTTTTCTTTTTTCTCTCTCTCTTAGGGTTTAGAAAATTCGTGTTAAGTGAGAAGGAGAGGGTTTAAGGTCCTTATATAGGCCCAGAATTGATGGGAATGACCCCAGGGCCAAGGTATCCTTAGGTTATAGCCAAAGGAGGCTTGTTCCGATCCAACGGAGCACTTCTGGAGGCCCATTTTCTATATGCGATCGGACTTAAGCTCCCTGACCATGGATCCAGGTCGAGTTAAGTTTTCAGTCCGATCGGATTTACAAATCGCATGTGGTGGACCAGTTTTAGTTCAACAGTCACCGAAACTCGATCAGGGTTACAAGTACATTGCCAGGTATGAGAAATTTCTCCTGATCCGAGGGTGTATTTGTGTCAGATTCTGAAAGTTTAAATCCTTATATTCGGCCCACAAGCGACAAGTCTCAGATTACTTTTATTTCTAAAGATACCCACATTTCTCACACATTTCACTCCGGGCTCAAGCGAATAGCTTCGGAATACTATCTGGACTTGATTTCCGAGGTGGTTGTCAAGCCCAGTAAGGCGATCATAATCATATGGTTTCGTAGTAATCGGACTTTCGACGTGCGGTCCAGATCCGATACGGAGTTTCAATGTGCTCCCAAGAGCAACCGAAAATAGAGTTTGATCTTAGATTTTAGGGTAACCTAGCGTCAATGATTCTACAAGTTTTGGGTCTTGCAGATCGTATTTAAAGATTTTAATGTGTGCTGATTTCGCATGTAATGTAGTTTAACACTAGTTAATCCTCGTCTAATTTCTAAAGGATTTGGTCCTGAGTGATTTCTGCCTGAGGTGGTACTCGGGTCTTTGTATGAATTTTTCCGGGACGTTACAGCTCCCGAGAGCAACCGAGTTTTGAGATTGATTCTAAGTTTCAGGATAATGTAGCGTCAACGATTTTACACGTTTTAGGTCTTGCAGTTCGTATTTAAAGTGGTTCAAGCTAATTTCACAGATAATTTAATTTAACACTTGATTAATTTTTGTCTAATTTCTAAAGAATTTGGTCCTGAGCGATTTCTGCATGAGGTGGAACTCGGGTCTTTGTACAAATTTTTCCGAGACGTTACAATAGCCCAAGTTGTATGCCGCATGAGAATAGAAGTCGTCTGAAATAATGATGGATAGGGGTTGAAGTAGCTGGAGTGGAGAATCATTCGTAAGTTGTGAGCAACGATAGAGATGAGATTGGAGAAGGGTTCACCAGTGTGGTTGGAGGTTGTAGTGCTTAAATTCAGCACTTTGAGAAGAGATGACCAATCAAGCCCATTGATCAGTTTGCTGGTCAGAAATCATGCTCTAAGGAAGTGTTGCAACCACGAGTTCAGTAGTAGAAAACCAGAGTATTGGAGAAGTATCTTTTATTCGCCATATTAAGAGGGGCAGTAGATCCTTTTCGATAATTTAAAATAACATTTTGAGCACATAAATTCCAAATAAAAAAATTGCAAATTTGGAAAATGTTTTTTCTAAAATTGATTAATTAGGTGGCTAACAAAGATATTTTAAGCCTTAAAGAAGTAATTTTCAAAATCAAAATCACAAAAATACACATTATTTTTAGCAAGCCAAGAAAAATAGAAACCCTTGCTCTCTTGGCCATTCTTTAGGCAGAGCACCCACTGCATATGTATGCCCCAAGTTCAACCACAGAGGAAATAAGAAATATGATCATTAGGTTCATCAAGTGGGCCAACGCGTCCTTTGCATGTGGACAATTTTCTCTCCTCCAACTGTCCAGTTGTCTCAGATCTAGCACGCTTATGCCACGTCGGCGCATGACTAAGGGAGGCGTAGTTTGGCTGGTGCCAAAGCTCTCTGGGTCCCCACTATGATGTATGTGTTTTCTCCTGTCCATCCATTTTGCCAGCTCATTTTTGGGCCAAAGCTCAAGTGGATCACACCACAGGAAACAAGGGAGATTGAACGCTTAGCCATTGAAAACTTCTTCTGGGCACACAAGTTTTGGGCCCTTGGAAGGTTTCAACTGTGGACATCATTCTTCCCACTCTTTCCAGTGGTATGGTCGACTGGCGCTGTGGAACCCACCATGATGTATGTGTTTTATATCCACGCTGTCCATCTGTTTTTCGGGATCATTTAAGGGCATGACCCCAAAAATGAAGCAGATTCAAAGCTCAAGTGGACCACACCACGCGAAACAGTGGGGATAATGACAGCTAATGTTGAAACCTTCCGACAGCCCACCGTCGCCTTTATTTGCCATCCAAGCTGTTCATAAGATCATACAGAGCTGGATGAAGGGAAAACACAAATATCTGGTTGATCCAAAACTTTTTGCCCCAAAGAAGTTTTTAATGGTAAGCGTTCAATTACCACGGTTTCCTGTCGTGTGCTTTACCTGAGCTTTGAATCTGCTTCATTTTTAGGATTATCCCCTGAAATGTGCTGGAAAAACAGATTGACGGCATGGATAAGAACATATACATCACAGTAGACCCGACAGCGCCTGCCACTGGGGGATATCCTTGATGGCAGGGTCAGTAGGCAATCCGCTTCCATGACTAAGGTAATCTCACACCAGACTGCAGTGATAGTTTTCCACAATGATGGGACTCATCCACCATTTAAGTTGCCTAAATTTTAAAAACAATTAACAAAAAAATAAAATAAATGAATTATACAAATCATGGGGCCATTGTGTATGGATCATAGATCAATTGGACAACGACAATCATCTAATTGGTAGATACCAAAAGGCCGCTAAAAATATCATGGTCTATGGCCAAATTCAGCAAGAAATATCACATGATCATTACCATCCCATCAACATGATTTTACGACTGCTCCATCCAAGGGGGTTGTGATGCTTGAAACAGTGAATGGTACGAAGCTATTCAACCTCTTCAGTTGGATCTAAACATGAAAATCTCTCCATTTATTCCCAAATTTTCTACAGTTATTTATTCTTGATAAATGCCTTTCTTGAGTTATAGGCTCGTTTGGGACTAATCAACAGATATCTCATGGATAAATTTGGTATTTGAGAAAAATCCCCATCCTCACTACAACAAATTAGACTTTTTGCAACAATTTTTTTTAGCGACGGGTCGAATTTCATTGGGAAATGCAATTTTTTACAATGACATTTCAAGTCGTTGCAAAATATAGATTATTTACGATGACATTTTAAATCGTCGCTAATAATTAACTTTTTTTGCGACGAGCTTCAATTATCGTCGCAAAACTTGTCGCAAAAAGTTTTCATATGAATTTTTTACAACGATCTTAACCAGTCGTCGCTAATAGCCACTTTTTGTGACAAATTACGTGTCGTAAAAATAAATATTTTTTACGACGACACAAAAGTTGTCGCAAATAGTAGCTTTTGCAACGACTAGTTCAACTCATTGCAAAAAATACTGAATTTTACTTGTGGCGACGAATGTAGTTTCATTGCGAAATGTTAGAGTATTTGCAACAATATTTTAAATCATCGCAAATAATCAACATTTTTGCGACGAGCTATAATTATCGTCGCTAAAACATTTTCCACCAATTTCTTATAGGAAAATTACATGGCGGGAAAGACGTTTCGCCACGCGTTTCTATGGTCATCGCTAATGTCTACTTTATGCGACGAATTGAGTGTCGTGGCAAAATATTATATTTTGTAACGACACGAAAGTCGTTACAAATAGTCTGTTTTAGCGACGACTAGGTTAACTCGTTGCGACAAATATCAACTGAAACGTTTTGCGACAAATATAGTTTCATTGCGAAATGTTAGAGTATTTGTAACAACGTTTTAAATCATCGCAAATAATCAACGTTTTTGCGACGAGCTATAATTAGCGTCGCTAAAATGTTTCCCATCAATTTCATATGAGAAAATTACATGGCGGGAAAGACGTTTCGCCACGCGTTTCTATGGTCATCGCTAATGTCCACTTTATGCGACGAATTGAGTGTTGTAGCAAAATATTATTTTTTACAACGATACGAAAGTCGCTACAAATAGTCTGTTTTAGCGACGACTAAGTTAACTCGTTGCGACAAATACCAATGAAACGTTTTGCGACAAATGTAGTTTCATGGTGAAATGTTAGAGTATTTGCAACAACATTGTAAATTATTTCAAATAGTCAACGTTTTTGTGACGACATATAATTATCGTCGCTAAAATGTTTCCCACCAATTTCTTATGGAAAAATTACATGGCGGGAAAGACGTTTCGTCACGTGTTTCTATGGTCATCGCTAATGTCCACTTTATGCGACGAATTGAATGCCGTAGCAAAATATTTTTTTTGCAACGACATGAACGTCACTACAAATAGTCTTTTTTAGCGACGACTAGGTTAACTCGTTGCGACAAATGCCAACTGAAATGTTTTGCAACGAATGTAGTTTCATGGTGAAATGTTAGCGTATTTGCGACAACATTTTAAATCATCGCAAATAGTCAACGTTTTTACGATGAGCTATAATTATCATCGCTAAAACGTTTCCCACCAATTTCTCCGGCAAAAATTACATGGCGGGAAAGACGTTTCGCCACGCGTTTCTATGGTCATCGCTAATGTCCACTTTATGCGACAAATTGAATGTCGTGGCAAAATATTATTTTTGCAACGACACGAAAGTCGCTACAAATAGTTTGTTTTAGCGACGACTAGGTAACTTGTTACGACAAATACCAACTGAAATATTTTTGCGACGAATGTAGTTTCATGGCGAAATGTTAGAGTATTTGCAACAACATTGTAACTCATCGCAAATAGGCACCGTTTTTTCGACGAGTTATAATTATCATCGTTAAAACGTTTCCCACCAATTTCTCCCATAAAAATTACATGGTGAGAAAGACGTTTCGCCATGTGTTTCTATGGTCATCGCTAATGTCCACTTTATGCGACGAATTGAGTGTCGTGGCAAAACATTATTTGTTGCCACGACACAAAAGTCGCTGCAAATAGTGTATTTTAGCGACGACCGGGTGAACTCGTTGCGACAAATACAAATTGAAACTTTTTGCAATGAACGTAGTTTCATTGCCAAATGTTATAGTATTTGCAACAACATTATAAATCATCGCAAATAGTCGACGTTTTTGCGATGAACTGTAATTGTCGTCGCTAAAAACGTTTTCCACCAATTTTTCCCGAGAAAATGACATGGCAGGAAAGACCTTCTGTCACGCATTTCCATGGTCATCGTTAATGTCCACTTTATGCGATGAATTGAGTGTCGTGGCAAAACATTATTTGTTGCCACAACACGAAAGTCACTGCAACTAGGCTGTTTTAACGACGACTAGGTTAACTCGTTGCGACAAATACAAACTAAAACTTTATGCGACGAACGTAGTTTCATTGTAAAATGTTAGAGTATTTGCAACAACATTATAAATCATCGTAAATAGTCGACATTTTTTCGACGCACTATAATTATCGTCGCTAAAATGTTTCTCACCAATTCAAAATTTTAATTTTGACATGAATTGTGTTGTTGAAAATGCGATGAACCTCTAATTAATGATTGAATGGTACAAACCAACATAAATCTTGTTATCAATTTCCTTATTGACGATACAAATGGTACACATCGACAATCGCTTGATCGACATCCAATCAACAATCGAATGATATATAGAAAGTGTTGTTGACCATCCGATCAACCTTCAATCCTTTATCGGATGTTGGAAATCATCGTGCATCACTTCATTAAGTCTCCAATCAACAATCGAATGTTGCACATCACCGAAAATCACAAGGTCAACCATGTTTGATGGATAGATGGAATGGATGGATGGATGTTTTGATGATTGATGGGATGATCAACCATGTTTGATGAACGAGATGGTCGGATGTTGGATGGATGGATGTATAGATGGATGTTTGGATGACTGGATATATAGATAGATGGAATGGTTGGATAGATGGATGTTTGGATGATTGTATGAGATGAATGGATGGTTTGATGGGGGATGCAATGGTTGGATGGGGGATGAGATGAATGAGGCTCCGATTGGCCACTAAGTGGCCAACAAGATGTATGAATTTTATTCACACCGCCTGTCTTTGCACGACATGTATCTATACACCAGCTGCATGCTACAACTTACAGCCCATAAGCTGTTGCAAATCGAATTGCGTACTGAGTTACTCAGTAGTCAGTACGCTCTCATCGTACTGAGTAAACTCAGTTGGGCCCACCTTGAATGTATGTAGTCTATCCAAGGCATCTATCCGTTTTTCCATCTAATTTAAGGGGTTGATCCCAAAATTGAAGCATATCCAATGATCAAGTGGATCATATCACTTGAAACAGTGGAGATAATGATTTCCACCGTTGAAACCTTTTTAGGCCCACAGTGATGTTTATTTATCGTCCAAGCTGTTCATAACATCATAAATACATGGATGAAGAGAAAACACAAATATAAGCTTGATCCAAAACTTCTGTGGCCCTCAAGAATTTTTCAACGGTAGATGTTCAATTCAACTGTTTAATATGGTGTGGTCCATTTGAATATTGGATATCTCTAATTATTGGGCTCAAGCCCTGAAATTATTTTGTAAAATGAATGAATGGAGCCGATAAAATACATAAATCATGGTGGACCCCACAAACTTCACTCCGTACGCTAAGTGTAGTGAGTTGCTCACTATGCAATCCGCTTCGAAGCTGCTAAGCTGTGTTGACGACTTGACGTGCACATCACAAAACTTCGAGATGGTATAATTTACTCTTTTTTTTTTTATCTTACACGTATTAATTTAATTTATTTATCACATTACTTATTAAATTGGAAATATGATATTTCTTGTTTAAATGGAATAGTGTGACCAGGAGACCCAGCAAGAGCCTGATCTCATTACTTTTTATAAGAACACACACATTAAGAAGATGACAGGAACTTGAGTGACTCCACGTTGTGGGGAGCTATATGTAAGAATCATTTAAACTTATTTTAAAATTATTTTATTACTTATTCATTTCATACTAATAATCTTTTATTAAAACTACAGAACGAAATGCTACAAATCCATACTAAATCTCAGTCGGAGGACACTACACCATTGACAGCAGAAAAAGCATGTTTTAGGGCCCTTGGTTCTAGATCTGGCTACGTCCATGGTCTTGGGCATGGGGAGGTGCCTGCATCGACCCATCGTATCCATGTTGATTTGGATAAGGCTACGAGGAGGGCCGAGCAGGCAGAGGCAACGTCGGCTGAGCTGCGAGAAATGATAAATGATATGAAGACACGATAGACTCAATTGGAGGAAATGTTGCATACCATCATGTCACAGCAACCCCAATCACATCCTCAGTGGTAAGTTAAATGCCATATTTAAATTATGTAAGTAGTATAAAATAGTCACTAATAATATTTTATTTTAATAATTTTGCAGATTTTTCTGCAGATTGGTGTTATCTTCCCAGGCCGCACCACATTATCGATAACGCACATTTCTTTTTTTATTATTCATTTTTATTGGACAATTTGGACATGTGTACTTTTTTTATGTTCTGGATACTTATAAATTTAATTATTTTGTTTGATCTCATTACTTTTGATATTTCAATAGATGATGATGAATATTGAATAATATAGGTTATTTTGTTTGATTAAGTTGATTCAAACAAAAAAAAAATGATACCATTTTGTGATATTTAATGGTGACGTGTTAGCTCATCGCTAATATTTTGTGACAAGTTGTTAGTTCGTGGCAAATAATTAAATTATTAGCAATGACTTGTTATTTTTGTCACTAAATAGAATTTATAACATCGTATTTATGATATAATTGATGACGATCAACAATCGTCACCACAAAGTCTTTTGCGATGACTTTATGATTTCTTTAGTAATAAGTGGACTCCTCGCAATACATCTTTATTCGCAACGAGTTTTATGTTTAGCGACGTTTTACGATATGCAATGGCAACGTGTAAACTCGTCGCAAATAAGCTTTATTTAGTGACAATGTATTTAGTTGCAAATAATTATTATTTGCAACAACATCGGCGACAAGCAACACTCGCTGCAAAAAAATTTGTGACAAATTTTGGGTTGTTAGCGACGACGAGGACTCGTCGCAACGCGTCTTTATTCGCGACGAGTCTCATATTTAGCAACGTTTTATGATATGCAATGGCGATGTGTCAACTCGTCGCTAATTAACTATATTTTGCGACAAGTTATTAGGTCGTCGCAAATATTTGAGTTATTGGCGATGAGTGTCGTTTCCCTTGCTAAATAGAATTAGTGACGCCGTATCTACATCAAACGTGGCGACGAGCAACACTCGCCGCAAAAAACTTTTTGTGACAAATTTGATTTTATTAGCGACGACGAGGACTCATCGCAACATGTCTTTATTCGCGACGAGTCTCACATTTAGCGACGTTTTATGATATGCAATGGCGACATGTCAACTCGTCGCTAATTAACTATATTTTGCGACAAGTTATTAGGTCGTCGCAAATAGTTGAGTTATTGGTGACGAGTGTTGTTTCCCTCGCTAAATAGAATTAGTGACGCCGTATCTGCATCAAACGTGGCGACGAGCAACACTCGTCGCAAAAAACTTTTTGTGACAAATTTGAGTTTATTAGCGACGATGAGGACTCGTCGCAACATGTCTTTATTTGCGACGAGTCTCATATTTAGCGACGTTTTACGATATGCAATGGCGACGTGTCAACTCGTCGCTACTTAACTATATTTTGCGACAAGTTATTATGTCGTCGCAAATAGTTGAGTTATTGGCGACGAGTTGCCGTTTCCATCACGAAATAGAATTAGTGACGCCATATCTGCATCAAACGTGGCGACGAGCACACTCGTCGCTAAAAGTTTTTAGCGACGAGTTTGGAGGTTCGACGAGTTGACTTGTTGCAAAAAGACTGAATTGTTGTAGTGCCTCAACAACTTGATCCGTGGATCCTACCATCGAATCTATAGAGAGTTGATCGATCGTAAGGATCCGATGGTCGAATCTTCATCTATTTGACTCATTATGGAGATTGGCTAGATTACAATGACAACCGGACGTGGAACAGAACTTTGAAGATTGATGATAAATGCGCAGAGGGACGAAACTGTTGAGAATTTTCTCATGGTGGTTAAACTAAATAATAGATTTGTTTTTGAAATTCAAATTTTCAAATGAAAATTCAAAAATTCATTTTTCCATCCAAAATATTTTTTTAAATTTGTAAAAAAAATGTGGTTTTCATTTGTTTCACATCACTTGGGAGATTTCTTAGGTTAATAATGTTGGACGTAGACCAGTGGGGCCCACTTGTGAGCAATCACTAGTGGGTGGGTCCCATATGGTTAGACTTCTTCCGACTCTTTTCTTTCCGTTGGGATATCAAATTCAATTTTAAATTTGATTTTGGATAGGAGATAAAGAGAAGATCGGATAATCCGTTCTCATCCTATCTCCTTCATTTCCTATAAAAAGGGACGTGCTCTCTCTCGTAATGAATCATACGAAACACCGAGAGTATACAGAGAGAAATAGAGTGCATTATAGTATGTCTATTTTGGCTTGTCCTTGGGACGATCTGATCCATAGATCACAATCCGGGGCCACTATATACCGTAGGATCAGAGATGTGAATAGTTCCATCTGCTCCAATAGTAGATAGACAGGTCGTTGGAACACCGTCCTTCTGCTTTGTGAGGGTCTCAATCATCGTGTAGACCGTCAGATCTTGAGGGCTCACCTTTCGCGCTTCCCTTCAGTGGTATCAGAGCGACATTCAATGGTGGATCTCCGATTATTATCATCTAAAGGTAAGTGGCCTATCTTTTCCTTTAGGATTGGAATAATGGCCCACCATTAATATCATCCTCTGATATGCTGCACCGTGTTAGATCTGTATGTGTTAGATCTGACGTTATGTAACATGTAATGTATGTGTTAGATCTGTATACACAATGATATACAACGTATGTCTAAGCTCTGACGTTAGATCTGTATGTGCTGAATCAGATCTAAAAACATATCAACGTTAGTTTTTCATGCATGCAGTGGATATACAACACATGTGATATGGTGCAACATGTTATGAGATGTACATGTTATGAGATGTACACGTTATGAGATGTACAGTCCATAAATGTTGTGCTACCAAGCTAACGTATTCAACAAGGACACTTGGGAAATCCAAGTTAACGTGCTTTGTTGTACAACACGTTTTGTAAATATGTACATTAGCAACGCGTAAATATGTACATTAGCAACGTTTTGGTACAACACGTTTCATGTGTTGCTGTACATCAGCAACGTGTTTTGTTGTACAACACGTTTTGTAAATAGAGAAATTTAGGACTGTGGATCCCACCTTTTAGCCAACTGTTTTTATGAAAGAAGACAAACCTTCTTTTGCAACTTAGACCTCCACGTGCGGAGACCCATTTTCAGGATGAAAATACCCCTCCTTTTCACTGCGCTGGCATTCTCTCACTTCTCACTTCTCACTTTACTTTTCATCTCCCTTTCTGCTTTCACTGCCGTTGCTTTCACCCCCTTTCCTCACTCCGTTTCCACGAGAAAGACCAGCAGAACTCATTTTGTGGGCCCCCCTTATCAGCATTTTGTCTTCTTCTGAAAATGGTCGGTCCAGGGAAGAAATCACGCACCACAGGTATATTTTACACTCAGTTGGGCCCACACCAGCCCTGTGGCTGGTGGTCGGTGCTCTGTGGGCCCCACCAATCACAATGTGTTTCATCGTTTCCGTTCATCCATTTTTACAGATCATTTTAGAGCTTTATCCTAAAAATAAGAGGGATCTAAATCTTAGATGTACCACACTACAGGAAAACAGTAGTGATTGGATATCCATCATTTAAATCCTCCTGAGGCCCACTGTAGTGTTTATCTGAAATCCAATCTGTTTATTAGGTCATAAAGACCCAAATGAAAGCTAAAAACAAAGATCATCTTGATTCAATACTTTTTATGGCCCCCAAAAAGTTTTTAATGGTCGATGTTCATTAAACACTGTTTCCTGTAATGTGGTCCAATTGAGATCAGGATATACCTCATTTTTTTGTATAATACCATAAAATGATCTATAAAAATAGATGGACGGCATGGATGAAACACATACATCATGATGGGGCCCACAGAGCACCGAACACCAGCCATTGGCTGGTGGTAGGGGGAGTAGCCAATCTATTTCCTGTAGTATATCTACGTCGTCCATCTGTTTTTCCATCTAATTTAAGGTGTTGAGCCTCAAATTGAAGCATACCAAAATATCAAGTGGATCATACCACTGGAAACAGTGGGCATAATGATTTTCAAGTTTGCCCTGCTGATTTCATGTTTGCCCCGCTGATTTCATGTTTGCCCCGTTGAATTTCTAGCTTGCCTTGTTGATTTTCAAGGTTGCCCCGCTGATTTTTTAGAGGAAAAGGTTGTATACGATCGAGCTCATGGGAACTCCCCATGAGGTCGAGCTGTGTGGGCCCCACCATGATGTATGTCGAACATCAACACCTTGAACTTGATGGGTCCCTTTTAAATTATGGGATAGCAGAAAAATCGACCGTATACGGAACTCAGGTGGGCCATACCATCTAAAATCATGTGAAGACATGCCTAAAACATATAAAATTACTTGGTGGGGCCCACCTGAAATTTGGATGTGTCTGAAACTTGGTCTGACCCCTCATCCAAGTGGGACACACATTATGGATGGGCTGGATTTGTGAAACACATCTCGGTGGGCCCAAAAAATAAATATGAATGTTTTAATGGAAGGTTACCCCTCTCAAGTTTTGTACGTGGTGTGGCTTACAAAAGTCACGAATTAACTTGATTTTTAAGCCCTAGGCCCACCACGGAATGGTGCATCTGACTGATGGGGTAGATGTTTGACATACTTCATGATAGGGCCCACACAGCTCGACCTCATTGGTAGTTCACATGAGCTCGACCATATAGAACCTTTTCCCACACAGACGTATATATACACATGACACATGTGCATGCATGCCCCCGCGCGCTCGCGTGTGTGTGTGTGTGGTGTGTGTGTGTGTGTGTGTGTGTGTGTGTGTGTGTGTGTGTGTGTGTGTGTGTGTATATATATATGTATATGTACACGGCGTTGAGCCCTAAATTGAAGCATATCAAAAGATCAAGTGGACCATACCACGGGAAACAGTGGTCATAATGATTTTCCAGTTTGCCCAACTGAATTTCTAGTTTGCCCCACTGATTATCTAGTTTGCCCCGCTCAATTTCATGCTTGTCCCGCTGATTTTTTAGTTTGCCTCGCTGACTTTCAAGCTTGCCCCACTCAATTTCATGTTTGCCCCGCTGTTTTTCTAGTTTGCCCCGCTCGTAATTTAGTTTGCCTCGCTGTTTTTCTAGTTTGCCCTATTGATATTTCAGTTTTCCTCGCTATTTTTCTAGTTTGCCCCGCCGTTTTTCATGTTTGCCCCACTGATATTTCAGTTTGTCTCACTATTTTTCTAGTTTGTCCCGCTGATATTTCAGTTTGCCTCGTTATTTTTCTAGTTTGCCCCGCTGATATTTTAGTTTGCCTCGCTGTTTTTCTAGTTTGTCCCGCTGATATTTCAGTTTACCTCGCTGTTTTTCTAGTTTGCCCCACTGATATTTCAGTTTGCCTCACTGTTTTTCTAGTTTGCCCCGCTGATATTTCAGTTTGCCTCGCTGTTTTTCTAGTTTGCCTCACTGATATTTCAGTTTGCCTCGCTGTTTTTCATGTTTGCCCCGCTGATATTTCAGTTTGCCTCGCTGTTTTTTTAGTTTGCCTCGTTAATTGCCTAGTTTGCCCCACTCATTTTCGTGTTTGCCCCGCTGACTTTCTAGCTTGCCCCGCTAATTTTCTAGTTTGCCCTGCTAATTTTCTAGCATGCCCCGCTGATATTCTAGTTTGCCCCGCTGAATTTGTAGCATGCTTGTCTTCTTTAGTAGACGATGTTTTATCTTATGAATTTTATGTTTTATGTTTTTAAATTCATCGGTGCAGGCAATGAAAATTCTGTCGTCACCTCTAAGCCAACATGTAGGTGTACACTGACATGGTGGTTTGAAAAGGTGAAGGGTGGAGTGGAGAAGAACGATAGTCGCCTAAATCTGTTCAGGCAATCCCCTTTCGCGTTTTTATTGCATGTTACATTATTTAGTTTTGTAGGGGCTATATTTCAGCTACTTTTAGTAAGATACAAAGGTGATTCAGTATTTGAGATCAAGGAGAGGCGATTGCAGTTTTTCGAGATGGATTTCGCCCTCATTACCGGTCTTAATATTGGAGATCTTACTGTACCCAAGAATCGTTACACTATGAGTACACTAAGAGACAAATACTTCAAAGAACATCCAATATTAAAGAAGCACCTAATGGGCATATTTGAGAGATTAGTTGACACCAATAAGCATGAGGACGTAGTGAAGGTTGCCCTACTTCTAGTTGTGGAGTGTTTTCTTAGGGAAACCGAACCGAAAACCATGTGCAACATGGATTATATTCACCTGGTGGACTCGTTAGATGATTTCTATATGTATCCTTGGGGTAGTTTAGGATACATAATAATGTTGCAAGGAATCGAATCTGCCGTTGCCGCATCAAGTTCCCCTTGGTACACTGTATGTGGTTGCGTCCTTCCTCCACAAGTAAGAACACCTTTTATTTTCAATATGTTTTCCCTCTATAGTCATCATTGAATTTTTATGGTTGAAATTTCATTCTAATAGGTATGAGCAGTAGAGATATTACCGACCCTACAAGAGTGTGTTGTTTCGTATGTTCCCCATCAAATTCCACGCTTCATTCAATATCGAGGCTGGAAGTGTTGGAGGTACAAAAGAATACATGCTATTGTCCAGAGTAAAGCTGTAAGTTTATATATGTCCAGCATTTACTTTGCTTAACTTGACAACCTTATCAATTTTTATTTTAACATTACTCCTTGTTCTTTTACAGACATCGGTAGTGATGAAATTAGAACCAACGCTACGAGAATGGAAAACGGATGTCGTTCGCTAGGTGCGTGACAGTTTCTAGGTGAGATGTTATGAAAAATGAACTATATTTTTTCATAGGGGCTAAAGTTATCCTTACTCTTACATATCCATCTATGTAGCTCACTCAAACACAAGAAGATGATGAGGAGGGTAATGAGATTGATCATGAGGAGGATTGTGAGTCAGAAGATAACGATGAGAAAGGCATGGAGGGAGAGGGACCGAGGGAGGGTATACCAATGGGGAGTGTTATGAAGAATGTTATTTTTATGGAGGAATTTCGGATTAAGAGGGAGAAGTTGAAGAAGGAGAGAGAGGAATTTAAGAAGGAGAGGGACGAATTGAGAAAAGAAAGGGAATGGATGAGACGGAAAGAAGCAATAATTGATGAGAAGGAAAATATGTTACTGAAAGAGAAAGAGCGCGCAATTGAGGATGGAGAAAGAATTATTTTTTGAGGACAGGGAAAAGTTAGCTAATGAGAGGGAGGAGTTTAATAAGAAAAAGGAAGGTAGTCGTACACAGAGGGGATGTTTTGTGATGAAGGAGGAGGGTGAGGAGTTGAGGAAGAGAGGGGAAGTAAATGATGACCCACATACAAAACCTAGACATGGAGATCTGGATGGGCAATTGTATAGTAATGCCAAGGGTAATATATTATATGCATCCACTTCTTATCCCGTTTATAAAAGGAGAACCAAAAGGATATCGAAGCCGTCATATTACAAGATATCTCCGTACTTGTCTCTGTCTGTAATCGATACAACCCCAGAACCGGTTCCCGAAACGGAGCAAGTAACAGCTTTTGCAACTTCTCCAGTTCCATTTCCTTTACAGATGGATCCTTTCAGAATACTATCCGCACAGGAGGTGAAACAGGCAGAGGACTAGTATGAAGCAAACAAGGCCATGGCAGCGGAAAAATGGTTTAGTACGATATGGCTGAAGGATTCGTGGGTTGATAGCGAGGTCCGCATTACTAATTTATTCTCTATATGCATTGATTGACATATAATTATGTGTTATATTAATCTATGATTAACATTCTACTATCCTATTGATTAGGCTATCGACACATACATCGAGTTCCTTGAGAAAAGGCATAACGACCTTTCAATAGTATATCCACAGGATTGCAAGTTTTGTCATACGTTTTTTATGGTAACTGTTTGTTGCGTTAATCCGTAATCTGTTTGAAAATTTCATTTTCTTACATCTATTGAACTTTCATCATGTTTGTAACAGCAAAGCCTTGAGGGGTGTTTGCCTATTTTGATTGCATATCGGGCCTCCAAATCGGCCTCAGAACAGGCCGAGCTATTAGGTCAGATGGGTACAGCCTATGTAATTGCCAAGCACCGAGATAGACCATACGCCAAGGCAATTTGGTGTTATGAACGAGTATTACATTTGTCATAAATCATCATCTCTTACTGTTATGTCTTCTATCATGTTTGACTAATATATTATTTTGTGAATCATGAACAGGTCTATGCGCCCATAAATCATGAAAATTCACATTGGTTTCTGCTAGTCATCTACCCTAGAGCAAGAGAAATTGTTGTTGTCGATAGCTTGTGCACAAATTTATTGCCAAAGTACAAGCAAAAGATGAAGAAGATGATTGATACACTCCCCATTCTCTTCCATGCCACTGGAGACAGCACTGCGCTTGAAGGGCAGAAGTGGACCGTCAGAGTCGATGAATCTACGCCGAAGCAGGACAATGGTTATGACTATGGTATATTCGTAATGAAATACATCGACATTTTGTGTAGCGGTCTCACCTTGGCGGGAATAAACATGCAAAAATTCACCGCCGATTGGAGGAAGTCAATAGCATATGATTGTTTGTCTCTAGTTTGTAGATGAATTGATCCAGTGCCCCCCATTGAATTTGGAAAGATGTTATATACATTGTATTATATACATCGTTGAATATACATTGTAAGTTATGATGTATAGCATACTTTGTAAGTTTTGATGTATAACATACTTTATAATTTTGGTGGAATTCACGACAATTGAAAATTTTTTGTATATTCGCCGGAATTGTAAGTTATGATGTATAGCATACTTTATATGTTTGGTGGATGATGAACTAAACTTTATACTTTGTCCCACTATATGGGGGCGCTCATTTTCATCCTTGCCCCGTTCATTTTCATGTTTCCCCCGCCGATTTTCTAGTTTCCCCCACTGATTTTCTAGTTTGTCTCGCTGTTTTTCTAGTTTGCCTCGCTGTTTTTCTAATTTACCCCGCTATTTTTCTAATGTGCCCCTGTTTTTCTAGTGTGCCCCGCTAATAATTCAGTTTGCCCTGCTGATTTCTTAGTTTGCCCCGCTGTTTTTCTAGTTTGCCCCGCTCGTAATGTAGTTTGCCCCACCTTTTTTCTAGTTCCCCCCGCTGATATTCCAGTTTGCGTCGCTGTTTTTTTAGTTTGCCCCACTGTTCTTCTAATTTTCCCTGCCGATTTTCTAGTTTTGAACGCAGATTTTGCATGTTTCCCCCACCGATTTTAAAGTTCCCCCCGTTGATTTGATAGTTTGCCTCGCCAATTTTCTAGTTTCCCCGCCAATTTTCTAGTTTTCCCCACTGATTTGATAGTTTGCCCCGCCGATTATCATGCATATTACAACCTGGAAGCAACCAGAATGCATATGCCTCAATTCTCAAAAGTTTATCTTGTAAATATAGTGGGCCCCAAACTCAAGGTACATGAATTTTGGTGGGCCCCAAACTCTATGTACATGGTCTATACTGTTGATCTCATTAAACTCTTAAATAGGAATCAAATATGTACATCAAGCTTGTAAGCATAACACATTGCGTAAAACATATAACCCAATGGTAAAGGCATACCTTAAGTGACCGGATTCGACTGAGTGATTCCTTGAGAGATCCGTCCAACACCATAATATGGTCTACATTGTTGATCTCATCTGAATCAGTCCAATAGCTGAAAGAACACTACTTTGAAAATACAGTTTGAATTATCGGATTTAATGGTACCAGTCAGAGCATGATGAATGCATATGTACACTTTCAGAATAAGAACTTCAGGAGCTAAAGCAGACATTACCAAATGCAGTTGCAGCTTCGCTCTTCACTTGCTGCACAAAAAGAAAGAAAAAAGGACAATACAGTGTGAATTTGATTTCTATTACAAATTAATATGGCACCATCCTGCAATTCACGACAATTGAACATCCAAACAACCCTAAATATCTAATCTAATCCAAACCGAACTTGAATTGAAGACAATATCTGACAAAACAGGAGAAGAATCCACTAAGAGAAGAATAATGAATGCAACAACATGTATTTACACAATCTGGACCAGTACAATGGGTGAAACAATTCATCTGTCCTAACCCTCATTTATACTTCAAATAATTAGCTCTTGCAACAACAGAAGTAGCATACACCAAAATCCATCTCTAGCTTCCTCACTAATCATACCAGATACTACTCAAAATAGTTCCATGGTGACTAGAAAGAAACTTCAAATCATAACTAAATATCGAGACTGAATCGAGCACTTACAATACACTAAACAAAAGATGTTTACACCCAAATCCATAGCCCAACTGGCAGACTGAGTAGAGATACCTCGTTTCAACAACCGAGGTCTTGGTTTTGATCCGTAGTGGGGATGGTTGGTGTAGGGTGGGTGTCTACTAACATGAGTGTTTACTAGTAAGCTAACCCACAATTCCATGCATTTCACGGTCAAATTGCTTCACTTCGTGGTCATTTCCATGCATTTCACGGTCATTCCCGGCGATTCCGTGTTGATTCATGGTCATTTCCACGCATTTCATGGCCAATTCCCTTCATTTCCATGCATTTGATGGTCAATTCACTTCACTTCATCCCTAAAATCATATATGATACGTCAAGTAACTAATTTTGGTTTAGAAGGTATTCTTGTTATTTGAATAAAGAAAGAAATGAAAAGAAATAGGTAAAAAAAATTGATAAGTGGGTTCCTACATGAAAATGCAAATTTCAAATACTCCCATGTTCTCATGCTATATGATATAGACACATGACAACGGTGCAGGGTTGTCATTCAATCCCATGTTCTCATACAAATGCAAATTTCAAATACTCCCAACAAGTATGAAATTTAATCATGTTCGTTTCGTTTCCTACTGGGGATGGCTAACATGGAGGGAGTGTACTGACATGTGTGTGTACAACAAACAAATCCAAGCAAAAAAGAAAAGATAAAAAAATATTTAAAAAAATGCAAAAGATGCAATCGTCGATATAATCTACATCTCGACGATATTATCGACACGAGTCATCGATATATCGACGACTTGTAGATGATATCGACGTATCGCACAATCAGAAATGTATAGTCGATATAATCTTCATATCGTTGATATAATCGATACAAGTCATCGATATCATCTACATATTATCGATTTTATCGACATAAGTCGTCGATAATATCGACGACATGTCGATCATATCGAATATGGATGACAAATGTCCAGCAACATTTGAGGCGTTTTCATATTTTAACGATATATCGACATCATATTGATATATCGATCGTATATACATATCGATATATCGAAAACGTGTCGATAATATCGAATTTGGTCGTCATTTGTCCAGCAAGCAGCTGCAGAATTTTCATATTTCAACGATATATCGACGTCATATCGATATATCGATCGTATATACATATCGATATATCGAAAACGTGTCGATAATATCGAATTTGGTCGCCATTTGTCCAGCAAGCAGCTGCAGAATTTTCGTATTTCAACGATATATCGACATTATATCGATATATCGATCGTATATACATATCGATATATCGAAAACATGTCGATAATATCGAATTTGGTTGCCATTTGTCCAGCAAGCAGCTGCAGAATTTTCGTATTTCAACGATATATCGACATTATATCGATATATCGATCGTATATACATATCGATATATTGAAACTTGTCGATAATATCGAATTTGGTCGCCATTTGTCCAGCAAGCACAACCAGAATTTTCGTATTTCAACGATATATCGACATAATAGTGATATATCGATCGAATATACATATTGATATATCTAAAACATGTCGGTAATATCAAATTTGGTCGCCATTTGTCCAGCAAGCTCAAATAGAATTTCATGATTTTAACGATATATCGATATGATATCGATATATCGATCAGATATACATATCGATATATCGAAAACATGTCGATAATATTGAATTTGGTCGTCATTTGTCCAGCAAGAGTTGATTCATATTCTTATTTTATCGATATATCGCTAATATGTCGATATATCGATAGTATAACATATCGATATATCGATATATTGTCGACAGAATATCGATAAAATGATTCGTCGATTGAATCGACATATCATCGATATCATCGACGTAAGTCATCGATTTAATCGATATATAATCGATATTATTGTCATAAGTCATCGATAATATCGACAATTTGTCAATAATATCGAACGTTGATGACAAATGTCCAGCAACATAGGAGGCATTTTCATGTTTTAACGATATATCGACATATTGTCGATATATCGATGGTCATAACATTTCGATATATCGACAATATATCGATAATATCGAATTAGGGCTTTAAGTGTCCAGAAACGAAATATTATAAAACGAAAGATGACGATATATCGATAATTTGTCGATATATCGACAAACGGTCGATTATATCGACGGATATCGGTTTTCATTAAAAAAAATAGCCTAACTGCTTTCACCAACCAGCAGTTATTACACTAAACGGCCATTTATTTGCACTCATTCTTCTCTAACCTTCCACCACTTCATCTCCAGCGGATTTCTCCACATTAGCACCCTTAATCTTTAGGCGATTTCTCCTAATACGATCTCGGTAAGTCTGTGTTCATTGCATTCTATAGTTATTCCTCTCTATTTGTCTTCTTCTTCTCCTTCTTCTTTTTATTTTTTATTTTAATGCGTATGCACAAAGAGTGGGAGTGCAGATAGTGTGTTGGTCCAACACACTATCTTCTTCTTCTTCTTCTTTTTTTCATTTTTATTTGTTTTTTTTCACGTGCTTGTAATTTTATTTTATTTTAAATGTATATAGACTGAAGGCGAAAACATAGAAGAAAAACATACACACGAAACCTCCTACATAATATTGTTAAGGGACTGATGCAATTTACATGAACAAGAAAAGAGAGAGAGAGAGAGAGAGAGAGAGAGAGAGAGAGAGAGAGAGAGAGAGAGAGAAAGAGAGAGATGACACGAAAATATAAGTGTACGTTTTGGTTGTACCAAAATCACGAAATTCCATGATATTTCATGATTAATCAGGCTACTTTGATGCAACCAAACACACCCTAAAAGGAAAAAAAAAAAAAAAAAAAAAACACCAACAAATAACACCCAAAAGCTAATTTTCTTTTCCCGCTGTTTTTGTTAATGACATGCATGCTGCTACATATCTCTAACTTGTCTAGCATATGGTGTTCATAAGCTGGACACCATATCGATATATCGATAGTGCAATGATTGTAAAGGTATGGTAAAGCCAACTTCTGTGTATATTCGTTATTCGGATACTAGAGATACCCCATAAGCTGGACCCTTTCTAAAGAAACTAGAACTTATCTCCATTTGAACTTATTTTTATATTTCTTTTAGTTGTTTAGATAGATATAATTCCTGCAGGTCATTACTAGTTAATTGTTAGAATTAGAAATCCGATCACATGAGATAACAAAGGCATTGTATAATCAGAACAGCTCCATCATTATTAAATTTCAAACTAGATATTAAGAATCATTGTATGCTTCTGTGAATAGATGTGAAGGGAGCTGATTTGATATATAAGTGGCATGATCATATGACGTATGGTATGGTACCACAAGTTGTGTGACAATTGCCCATGCGGAGTTCTTCTAGATAATCGTTTCTCTGATTTATATAGATACATTAGTTCACTATTCGATTACAAATCAGAAATGGACAGGTATATATATTCTCACTTTCGAGTTTACTTTATCATTTTTTTTGTTTGAAACAGGCAATATCATCACTACAGATAATGGCAAAGGATAAAGGAAAAAATCCTATAGTTGGAGAGTCATCCAGGGGAGGTCGTCAAAAAATCTGATCCAGGCCTAGACTGGAACAGTCAGAGGAACGAACCTCCCTAATCGAGTCACCGATTAGGCGAGCTCGTACTCAGATGAGTGCTCCAATTCAGGACCCCCCTCCACCAATCCAACCGGAACAACTGATCCAGTAGGTTCCTCCTCCTCTTGCGAACCAGTACGACAAATTTCGCGCCTGAAAAATTGTATATGAAAAAAACTCGACCGAGCATGCATCCAGCGGTTTGGGATTCCACAGATTTTGGAAAATGTTGGGTGGAGTAAGATTTTAGATTTTAGAGGGACGGTTCGAAATGATCAAGTTATAATATTTCTATCATATTGTCACTCTCCGATATTGCACCCTCCTTTATTTTAGGTGACCATTGGAGAGAACTCCGTCACCATTGATACTGGGGTAGTTGCACAGCTTTTAGGGAGTCCTGTCATAGCTCGAGGTTTAACTGATCACGACATCGATGACACAGCTGTACGGATAGCAATGACGAAGTATTTTTGTAACGGTCAGGATGTTCCGTGGAATAAGGGTAATGCACTGAGAGCAACGCACTTGGAAGACAAGTATAAGGTGTTACACAATATCTTTTACTTAAATGTTTATCTTAGGGAGTCGAACAAAGTCGATATTACTGCGTATATGTTAGACATTCTATACAGCATCTGTCATGGTATTCCTCTATGTCTGCCCACAATCATTACTCAAATAATCGCCGACAACATAACGACCACGAGAAGGGATACCATTCCATTCCCACACTTACTATGTTAACTCTCTCCTCATGTAGGCCTGATGCCCACCACTGACTAACCCAGACCCGTGAGAGTGTTTACAGAAGACAACATCAAGCGCATGAAACTGGGGACGAAAGGGGCATCCGCATCAGTGAGGCGCAGTGAAGTTTTGATGGGAGAGATAGAAGATGAGGCAGCGGAGACAGAGGCTGCAGAGACGGACGCTGTTGAGACAGAGGCAGCCGACACCGAATATCCCACGGAGGGAGAACAGTGTGAGGAGCCAGGACCCGCATATGGTCGTACTAGTCGAAGGATGTCGTACCGCAACTGCAGGGCATATATTGTTAGGCACATAGATGAGCAGGATAGACGAATGTTACAACTGGAGCGGTTTTCTGAGGCCATCCCGAATAGTATCAACCGGGTCGAGCGTAAAATTGATAACCTTATTGCCACAATCACCTGCCGGCGTGATAATGTCACTCCATCGGGTGGCGGTCCATCCAGCTAGACCGGATTTACTCAGGTCTGTTGGTTTGTGCATCAGGTATCTTTTTGATATGCCAAACCTATAGGAATCCATATTTTCAAACTGTTTCTTTAGATCCTGGGGTGAATTTTACTTTGACTGATGAAGGGATGTTGATTTTAGTGCCCAAACTTGGGGATCTTATTTTGATTACAGTATGTGGTGTTATGCTGAAATTTATTGATGCACTTCATGTTATGTTGTATGTTCTCAATTTCATTTACATGTCTGATGTTGATGGATTTCAATTGTGTGCATTACGCCACGACAATCTCGCTCCCATCCAAAGGCGTTTTCTTTAAAGCCATGTCATATGTTCCTTCCTGATTATGAAATACATCGACATTAAATACATCGACATTAGCAAATGATTTCAGATAATCTTTATGTTAATCGTGCATTCTGATGTAATAATATGCATAACGATTATGTACTGAATGATGCAATGTGGAATAGAGAGATGCTATTATGTTGTGCTTCGTGAAGTTCTATTAGGTGTTGCTCCGCCACCACACCTATCGCAAACATGTATGCTGATTGGGACCATTGATCTGGTCGGGAGGCCTTGTTGATGGGGCTCCCCATTCTTGTCTTTTGTACTACTGCAATGGTCACAAGACTGGTTGCTAACTTTCTTTTCGAGTTGAACCTGAATGTGCGGGAGATCCATTCTAGAAAGCCGCAGAGCCATAGAACCAGGGTTGGAGATGAGTTCCGGAAGTCAAAATGTCTTATTCTCGTGACTTCTGATGTATTTGCACGCAGTGTTGATTATGTAGATGTCACCCCTGTTACACAGGTAATATAGTGGATAATTTCTTTTTACAATACAATGCGGCATTATGGAATGCATGTATAGATGCACTAACTCAGATTATAAGTGAAATTGTTTCCGCTTTGGTTTATGTTGTGCGGTAGTGTATGGATGTTCGCATTTTATCACACTCAATCCCCTTCATCATGCTTCTCATATTGATTCTGTCAATCCTCATCCCAAGCATGAAATATGAGCGAGGCAAACTAAAAAAACAACAAGGCAAACTCAATTATGAGTGGGGCAAAGTAGAAAAAAGAGCGGGGCTGAATGAATGATGAGATAGGCAAACTAGAAAACCAGCGGAGCGAAATGAAATATTAGCGGGGCTAACAGTAAAACAGCGGGGCTAACTGAAATATGAGCGGGGTACGTAACTGGATTATGAGCGGCGCAAACTAGACAAACAGTGGGGCAAACCGAAAAATGTATATGGGCAAACTAGAAAACCAGCGGGGCAAATGAAATATGAGCGGGGCAAACTAGAAAAACACCGCGAAAATGACGTAAACTGGGCATGTTTTTGCTTTTGCTCATTCTAGTATCTAAGAGATTTTCGTTTTCGACGAGCATAGCAGGACAAACTGAAAATACAGTGGGACAGAGTAGAAAGTTCATTTCATCATCCACCAAGATTACAAAGTATGTTATACATCAAAATACTAAATAAATTACAAAGTATGTTATTTTTCAGGTATGGGAAACTTGCACTTCCGGCGATTATACCTAGTTTGTTTGCATCGCCCACACTTTATTGTTTTCGATTCCTCTCCACAAGTTCCTCGTACGTAGTATCGACATCTAACGGCATAGTTTTCGCACTTCCACCATTGTACGTCAATTGCTTGTTTTCATGTTCTAACTCCCCGCCATAGCAACATATGATTCTCGTAGCCATTATCTGAAAATCAATACAATGACAAATTATCAATAAATCGTTAAATAACGGAAGCTTGCCATAAGACAAAATCAATTAAATAATAGAAGACCGATAACTCGCCTTCCCTTATAGATGATAATAATACAGATATTAAGGAAACAAAGATTAAGCAACGCATTAAATGTTCACGTAAACAACCAGAGCGGATATGGATTAGGCCTTCATATACACATCACGCTGGGGCCCACACAGCTCGATGAACTCGACTATATATATATATATATATATATATATATATATATATATATATATATATATATATATATATATATATATATATATATATATATATATAAAGTTGCGCACCAATTCGCACGGAACTTGTGCAAACTTTATGAGAACTCATCATTGGGATGTGAGTCCAAAATCTGAACAATCCACGTGATGCAACACCCCATGAAATCCCAGGCCCAACTTTTACTTTGATCCAAAAATCTAATGGGCCATGTAAAAAAAAAAGTTTTCTCCCTCGACTTGCATCTCTAATTGTTATGGCCCATCAGAGTTTTAGATCATGGGGAAAATTGGTCCTTCGAATTTCTCGAGATGCCGCATCACATTGACTCCGTTCAGATTAGACGTCTGACAAACTAGAAATTGAGCGAGGCAAACATGAAATTGAGTGGGGCAAACTAGAAGATTAGCGGGGCATACTAGATACTCAGCGGGCAAACTGGAAAATCAGCGGGGCAAACTGAAAAATCGGCGGGGCAAACTAGAATATCAGCGGGAAAAATTGGAAAATCAGCGGGGCGAACTACAAAATCAACGGGACAAACTGGAAAATCAACGGGGCAAACTAGAAAATCGGCGGGGCAAACTAGAAAATCAGCGGGGAAAATTGAAAAATCAGCGGGGGAAACTACAAAATAAGCGAGGGAAACTACAAAAATTAGCGGGGTAAACTACAAAATCAGTGGGGCAACCTGAAAAATCAGCGGGGCAAACTGGAAAATCGGTGGGACAAACTAGAAAATCGGCGGGGCAAACTGGAAAATCGGCGGGGCAAACTGGAAAATCTGCGGGGCAAACTAGAAAAATAAGCAGGGGAAACTACAAAATCAGTGGGGCAAACTACAAAATCACTGGGGCAAACTAGAATATCAGTGGGGCAAGCATTAAATCGAGCGAGCATTAAATTGAAAGGGCATAGTATGATATTGAGCGGGGCAAAATTAAATCGAGTGAGCATAGCATGATATTGGGCTAAGTAAACATTAAATTGAGCTATCCTAGCATGCAATTTATCAAGGCAAACATTATATTGACCTTATCTTATCTACCATCAAATTAAGTTGGGCAAACATTAAATTGAGTGATCCCAACATGAAATTTATCGAGGCAAACATTAAATTGACCTTATCTTATTTACCATAAAATTAAGCTGGGGAAACATTAAATTGAGTGATCCTAGCATGAAATTTATTAAGGCAAATATTAAATTGACCTTATCTTATCTACCATGAATTTAAGCTGGGCAAACATTGAATTGAGTGATCCTAGCATGAAATATATCAAGGCAAACATTAAATTGACCTTATCTTATCTACCATAAAATTAAGCTGGGCAAACATTAAATTAAGCGATCCTAGCATGAAATTGTGCAGGGTAAACATGAAATTCAGCGAGCATAGCATGAGATCGAGTGAGCCCTAACATGGTATTGAGTGAGTTTCAAATGGAATTGAGCAAGTTTCACATGGATTTGACTAATCAACGCATAACTTGGGCCCATAAGGAAATATAAATTCAGTCAAAAGATCCAAATATTGTAAAAACTATAACCCAGCTCAGACTAGGCTGTAAAACAAAAACAGGAAGGAACAACCACTAACACGGAGACCCTAGTAGTGCCTCAGACCACGCTGGTTCCTGATCTTCTTCAGTCGCTCCAAATCATCTCTCAACTTCTTATCCAGTGCATTTGAGACAACCTAAGAATACCTCCCATCCTTGTAATCCTTCCTCCTGTTTAAAAACCAGTCTGAAATTTTGAACTGGCGGGGGTTAGCAACAATCACCGTGAGGTTCTCCAGTTCTGCCGTCGTTAATTCACTAGCCCTCTTGTTCAAACTCAGTCAGCCTCTTTGCATACGATGTTGGTGAAACGCCTCCTGATACCTTTGATGGAGGCCAGAGCGAACATGATCTCCTGCTTTCCATCGACGTTCGTGTTCAGAACACGAAGAATGCGCTGGAAATCTTCGTGTGCAATCAGAGACATTTTTTCGACATATCCTCGATATAATCGACGTCAGTATCGATCCGATCGATATATCATCGACGTAATCAACGTAAGTTATCGATAATATCGACAACATTACCCTCTTCTTTAGACGATGGTATATATCAATATCATTCAAGTCTTAAAACAGAAAGATAAAAAAGGAAACAATACCAAGAATAAGAAAAACTAGGCCATTTCATTACACTAGAGTACCTTTGGAGGTGGGATGCATCAATTTCAAAATGCTATTAGGTATAAATGGCAATGAAACAGGAGTGGGAAATCCAGCCAAGTGAGAGAAAGCTGAAGTGCTAGCAGCCAAGTTTTCACTACTGATTTTTGCTTGTATAGTTGGACAAGTGGACAAACCATTCACATTGTCATCTATGTGATCTGATACCCTTTCATGTCCTAATAAATACCATGGTATATATTTGGGGAAGAGGGAAAGATCTTCCTTTAACCATTACAAGTCTCTTGGCACAGGGAAGGAGCTGCACTCTCGATTTCTGCAGCCATTTGATAGTAAATGAGGACTGTATAACCCTCCATAAATTAGTGAATAAATTATAAAACAAAATACACCAAAAAAAATATTGATGAATAAATTCAAAAAAAAAATACACCAAAAAAATATTGATGAATAAATTATTTATGCACTTCCTCTGGACTGTAAATGGACTCAAGAATCCCAACCATGCCTTCCACCTATTTATATGTTTTCTCAATGTATGTGAACTTGTTGTGTTTGTGTTCATTTGGATGCTTATTATCTTCTAGCCCTGTTTGATTCCAGTCAATATCCATAATGAAGTGCATATATGATTCTTCCCTGAATTTGGTAAAGATTCAACTTGTTCGTTTCCCTTACATATATATTTTTATTGTATAGAGAGAAATTTCAAATTTGAATTTTATCACAACAAGATTACTTGATACATGCAACATCTCTTATTCATGCTCTCGATCTCTTCTCAACAGTGACAAATTACCCATCCAAGAACCCTATTAACGAATTTTTTACAATTTTCTTGCTTTCGTGGTCTATGAATGCCGATTATAGCATTTTATTCTCCATTAGTCAGTTTACATATATAGGTATGAAGGAGGTCCAACAGTGACTAGGTTAGTGCCCAAACATGGGGTACTTATAGAGAATCTGTTAGTATGCTAGATAGTTTCCATTTCTCTTGTGTTACAAATGCAATTTCCCAATTGGTTCTCAATGTGAAATTGTGAAGTTGGATTCGTTCTTGAAAACTTTTAGATGAAGTGTTTTTTTTTTTAGTCCCAAAGTAGAGCCAGTGATCAACTCTGCCTTTGATGGTTACAGTGCCTACATCTTCGCATACGGACAGATAGGCACCGGAAAATGGGTGGAAAGGTGTGGTTGCCCATCGATGAGAACTAAAGGGTTTATTTGAACTTTCAATTAAGTTCATGCAATCGGCTTGTGGAATCCCTGGCTAATAAGAGCGTAAGAAATCTTCTAATTGGAATAATGATCTGATTCTTGCTTGGTCACAGTTACCGAAATCAAATTTACTCCTCTTGCCAAGATTTTTCGATCCGCAACCTCTAGTTTATACCAGTCGAAGTTAATTGCAGGTTCTTGTCTTTTGTACTACTACAATGGTCAAAGGACTGGTTGCTAACCTTCTTTCCGAGTTGAACCTGAATGTGCGGGAGATCCATTCTAGAAAGCTGTAGAGCTATAAAACCAGGGTTGGAAATGAGTTCTGCAAGTCAAAAGGTCTTATTCTTGTGACTTCTGATGTATCTGCACGCGGTGTTGATTATCCAGATGTCACCCTTATTATGCACGTAATATGGTGGATAATTTCTTTTTACAATACAATGGGGCATTTTGGAATGCATGTATAGATAGGGCTGACAGTTGGTGCATTTTTATACGATATGCTATACATGAAGATCAACTAGGAGTAATATATAACTTTCAATAGTATGTATCATACAAAGTATAAAAATTACATAAATTACACGATATGTTATATACACCGGATATCGGAAACTTGCACGACCGGCAATTATGCCCGGTTTGTTTGCATTGCCCACACTTTACTGTTTTCGATTCCTCTCTATGCGATAGAATTCTAAGCTTTTTGGGTCTCCCAGCTGACCTCTTCTGTCTTGGGGGTTTAATCTGCGCACAATACTCCTTCATCCCCGCTAAAATTTTCCACTTGCTATTGTCACGTACTGGATACACCGATTCACTATATGTGGCCAGGTAATTATGCGCCGTATAGAATGGGGATCAGTATAAGTAGTGATTCAGATTATAGTTTATACAAGCTGACAAGACATGCATGCAAGGGTACCCCTTCACGCCAAACTCACGACATGTACATGAAAACTCACTGAGCTTCACCGTATCGTTATAATCTCCAACGACATAATACTCATCTCGAGAAATAGTATGGCAGCGAACATCTCGCGCCTTCTGCACGATATCCTTTAACTGTTTCTCCGCCCATGGTGTCAATGGACCCACAATTGATGCCGCAAATTCTCGTCTCTTGTAAAACAATTCCTGTATCTTCAATATTACAGCCTCTATCAACTTCGTAACGGGGTATTCGCGTGCTTCTTTGAAAAGGGCATTAATACACTCAGAAATGTTCGTCGTGACCAAGTTGAATCTTCTTCCTGAAAAGTGTGAAGATGCCCATCTATCGTACCCGATTTCTGTCAGTCATGCATGTACTGGAGGATTGGCCATTTCGATATCATGCATTAGTTTTTCAAATTCGGCCCTCCTGTAAGTCTTCACAGCCATCCAGTAATACATCTCCAACGACTTGTCCTTAAAAGTGTCCACCAAGTTTCTGTAGATGTGGTACGCACAATACCCATGGATTGCACGCGGGAAGACTTGGGGAACCTCTTTCATTAGACCTTTATGTCAGTCAGATATTATGACACGACCCTCCACAGACCCTAACACATTGTTAAGGTGGGTAAGGAACCAATTCCAACTACTACTGTTCTCTGATTCCCCGATGCCAAACGCAAGTGGAAATATATGATTGTCCCCATCTAAGGCCGTGGCGATGAATAACACACCCTTATATTTGCCCTTTAAGTGTGTCCCGTCAATAGCCAATACCCTCCGAATGATTTCTGAAAACTTCGAATGCATTGGCCAAGAGCTAGAAAACATCTCTTGAACCTCCAAGTCTATTGGTTTACAGAAACGGCAGTTACTGTCCCTGGGTTCGCCCTCCTCAACTCATGCAAATACAAAGGGAGTTGATTGTAGGAGTCTTCGTAAGCCTCCATCACGTGATTAATTGCAAGCTCCCTAGCTTTCCATGCCTTCCAATAACTGATACGAATATTATATTTCTCTTGCATGGCGAAGATAATGTCACGTGGCCTCAACCCTAGGCGTTATTCAATGCGGCTAATAACCTAGATCACACGCTAGCTTGCTGCTGGCTTGCCGGTGATCGCTCTTCATCCATGTCATGTCGCACGTGTGTTTTGATGTATAAGTCCGTATTTTGAATATACCCATATCATTCACCCAAGATGCATGAACCCTCCATTCACATGCATCTTCGAAGCACACCACGGTAAATTTGCTCGAATTTGAGTATAGTGCTCTATACTGGAAATTATTCCGAATTGCAAATTGACTCAAAACATACTGACACCGACTCTTATCCTTAAACGTTTGCCCTTCAGTTATATCGGTCGGTTCACATAACAAATCAGTATATTCCAGCATTTTTGCATTGGTGAGTGCATCATCATCAAATGGCGCGAGAACTTGATGAGTCATGAGGTTTGATGTTTCGGGGAGGTCTCGAAGCGGAATGTCGCTTACACGCACAGATGGGATGGTAGATGATGATGACAGATCTGTTATTGATGCTAACGGCGGTGTCTTGTATTCATAATTACTATTAATGTCAACTGCACCACTGACTTGCCTAGTCACGAAGTTTACTGTTTGCGGCGGCTCGGGTAATTGATCATTGCTTGCTACCACTTGTAATGGAGAAGGATTGTGTTTGAATTCCACACCATACTCCTCAGCCACACTGTCCACATATGTTGTGGTATTGATGTGTTGGATTATTTCGATGACTAACAGGATGAATTTTTCCGAATGCTCAAACTGGTAAGACAAGAACTCTTTGACGTCATCATCGTATTCGATTTCGATTGGAGGCATTGATTCGTTAGTGCAAGGATTCAATACTTTCATCCTAATATCACAATCTTCTGGTCTGCTCTTAATAATCTTGTAAATTCTAGATCGAAGTTCCTCGTACGTAGTCTCGAGACGTAGTGTCATTTGTTTTGATGTTCCACTCGTGTACGAGTATCGTTTGTTTTCAAATTCTAACTCCCCGCCAAAAGAGCACATGATTCTTACAGTCATTATTTGAAAACCAATACAATGACACATTATCAGTGAATCGTAAATCAATGGAACCATGCCATATGACAAAACTCGATTAAATAATGAAGGACCTTCGTCGTTAATGAATGAAAAATGAGTGGTGCTTGTTTAATTTTGTGACGCTATCTATCATGCCATTGAGCGAGGGAAGCAAGCATTATCAGTTTGAGCAGGGTACACATGAAATTCAGAAGGACAACCTGAAATTGATAGGGACAAACTAGGAAATGAGTGAGACAAACGGGATATTGAATGGGCAAACCGTAAATTGAGCGAGCATAATATAATATTGAGCTACGAAAACAGTAGATTGAGCAATCCCAACATTATATTTATCGAGGCAAACATTAAATTGACCTTGTGTACCATAGAATTAAGCTGGACAAACATTAAATTGAGCGATCCTAGCATGAAATTTATCACGGCAAACATTAAATTGTCCTTATCTACCATGAAATTAATCTGGGCAAACATTAAATTGAGCAATCCTAGTATGAAATTTATCGCAGCAAATATTAGATTGACCTTATCTACCATGAAATTAAGCTAGGCAAACATTAAATTGACCGATCCTAGTATGATATTTATTCGAGTGAAACATTAAATTGACCTTATGTACCATGGAAATAAGCTGGGCAAACATTAAATTGAGCGATCCTAGTATGAAATTTATCACTTTTAACATCGTGGCAAACATTAACTTATCCTTATCTACCATGAAATTAAGCTGGACAAACATTAAATTGAGCAATCCTAGTATGAAATTTATCGCGACAAACATTAAATTGACCTTATCTACCATGAAATTAAGCTGGACAAACATTAAATTGAGCGATCCTAGCATGGAATTTATCGCGTTAAACATTAGATTGACCTTATCTACCATGAAATTAAGCTGGGCAAACATTAAATTGACCAATCTCAGTATGATATTTATCGAGGAAAACATTGGATTGACCTTATCTACCATGAAATTAAACTAGACAAATATTAAATTGAGCGATCCTAGCATGAAATTGAGCAGGATAAACATGGAATTCAGCGAGCCAAGCATCAGATTAAGTGAGCCCTAACATAGAATTGAGCGAGTTTGACATGGATTCAATCGATCAACAGTCCAAAATTAACTAAGCCTAATGCATGAAACTGACTAAGCCTAACACATGGAATTGACCAAACTTCGCATGCAATGCCATTGTACGAGTGTAGCTTTTTTTTTCAAGATCTATACCTCCGACTGGCGCGCGTCAGTAACGGTCAAATGCAGGTTGAAGAGAGGTGCTTTGGAGTGAGGGAATAGTTTGAATTTTTTCAAGGAGATACAACCAGTTCGTTGGATTTCACATAACCCACGCCAAGATGAAATATGGAAAATGTAGAATGATGATATCTAGATGGATATCTAAATGCTTCACAAAGATTTCAGTCAGGAAAATGAGAAGAAAACCCTTCGTACTTCAGTTCTTCATTGGAAGAGAGTGCAGGGGAAGCACTCATTTTTTTTCATCAAGGGGAGTGAAGGCAACACTGACAAGCAGCAGTAGTGAAAAGAGCAAAAAGAAAGGGTATTTTCGTCCAGAAATTCGAAGTCCGCACGGGGAGGTCTAAGTTGCAAAAGAAGGTTTGTCTTCTTTCGTAAAAACAGCTGGCTAAAAGGTGGGGTCCACAGTCCTAAATTTCTCTTGTAAATATGTATATTAGCAATGTTTTGGTACAACACGTCTCATGTGTTGCTGTACATCAGCAACGTGTTTGGTTGTACAACACATTTTGTAAATACGTACATCAGCAACGTGTTTTGCTGTATAACACGTTTTGTAAATATATACATCAACACGTAATCAACAGATGGGCCACACGTTTAAAACAAATTAGAAAAACGATGTACACATAGCATGTGGTGTAAACGTAGCAATCATTGTACACGTGGCAATTGGAATCAGAATTCACTTGTCATATGTACAGTGATTAACGGTTGGAGCCACTAGTCTGATTCCATAACCAATGTGGGGAGTGGATTGGGTGGTGTACAGAATATAAAATTGTTGTACACGTGAATGGCCTGTATACATCATTCATGCTATAAAACTATTGTACATTGATTTGCACATGTAGACGTGTGTCATATAGCTGCTGTACACATTGCTGCAATACATTTTTCCATACACGTGTGTCATATAGTTGCTGTACAACACTCTATATGGCTGGTATTGAAATACAACACTACATGGCTAACGTACACAATTTGTACACGTGCTTACTGTACGGTGTTGGGTGTACACAAAGCTAACTGTACATGTGTGATATTATTACATCTAGTGATAGTGGGTGTACGGTGATGTTTGTTATATTTCAAATTTAGTAGTGGGTGTACAGTGATGTTTGTTATCTTTCCGCATCTGGTGCTTACTGTACACAAACATCTGTACACGTTGTTGGCACGTTGGCTGATGTATATGAACATGTGATTGGCATGTTGACTGACGTCCACATGTGTACATGTGGTGTATATGCACATGCACATGTACACGTTGGCTTCCACATTCTGCACACGTTTATGCAAGGTAAATAATCAGTATACGTGTAATCTAGTTAACGTGTACATGTACACGTAATCTGTACACGTTAACAGTGATCATGTACATGTAATCTTGTGTACAGTGACATATACAATGAAAACGTGTACAGTTAAAGCAACACGTTTACTGTTTCTACTTTACACGTGTGTGGTGTTACTGTACACATTTTGTGGTGTTACACGTGTTGTGGTGTATACATGTTGTGTTGTACACGTGTGTGGTATTACTGTACACGTGTTGTGGTGTTACTGTACATGTGTTGGCTGATGTACACGTGCAGCTACTATGTTTTAGTTTTACTAATTCCACATGAGTAGATCTGTTGAAAGATACATGCAGATATTTGTTGAATTCATGTTTTCTTTATTATAACTTCTTCACTGTTGATCTAAAACTCATTGGTGATTAAAACGATCATCAACCATGATGATCAATGTTGATTAACGGATCCATCATCAACAATGATCATTAACGGTAATGATCGGATCCATCACTAATGGTCATGATCACAGGTGAAGATTGTACTTTCTTGATATCTTAGCACTTGATTTTTCCTTTCTGATGATGATGTAAATATGCATGAAAATATTCGGCTTGATGTGTTTAGATCTTAGCCCCTTACATTTTCCATTAGAAATTACAAAACTTAGTGCTTAGATGCTCCCATAAAAATAAAGGTTGTGCATAACCTGAGTGGGAGTTTATTTTCCTCCACAAATTGATGCATGCAACTATGTAATAGAAAGTTGCACGTTATACTAATTTATTCTTATAAAAGCATTAAACTCATCTTATATTGAGAACTTGATTGTTCTACACCGCCCATTCGGGTATATGGACTTTCAGATCTCGTTAAGATGTATTGACTACTTTTATACTCTGTAAATTTGTATAACATATAGAAATGCTGATGATTAGAGTCAATACATTAGATCATAGCTAAGTAGTGATACTCATGCAATGTAGAGATGACCACCAAAGCGTTGATCGCTGAACAGCTGAAGGGACAACATTTCGACGACAACAACTATGAAGACTGGTCCCACGCGGTGCGATGCCTTCTGGACGATGATGTCATATCTCACACACTCGATGTAGTTCAAGAGGAACCCATCTTGGCTGAAAATGGGAATTTACAAGAACATAGGGTTGCGATGACTCGCTACAATAAGTGGCGAAAACAAAATCGTTCAGCCCGTAATGTCCTTCTTAGCACTATGCACAAAGAACTCATACCTATGTATGAAGTGCATGAAACCGCTAAGGGAATCTGGGAAGCATTGACAGATGCCTATGCGCAGAAGTCAAATGCGAGAGTTAGGGCAATAGAATTAAAATTCCATGAGTATAGAATGCCCGTCGGCTGCCCCATCAAAGATCATATCCGTAAGACAGAACAAATGATAGGTGCCCTTAGAAATGTTGGGTGTAAATTGACTGAAAATCAGAAGATTATAACCATGCACCGTTCCTTGCCTGAATCTTGGGCCCAAATCAAAAGAATTCTGAACCATACTGATTCTATCACTACGTTCAGAGACTTTTGTGGCCACTTGGTACGTGAGGTTGAAATGAATGCAATTCAGCCAGGTTCGGCCAGGGCCTTTGTAGCAGAGACCCATAAGCGGAAAGCTAACAATAAACGGTCCAAAGCTCGCAAGAAAGCGAGAAGAATAACCAAGAACAGAAGACCACGACACCTGCTCCAAATCTCAAGAAGGGGAACGGAAAGAAGAAGCAGAAAAAGACGAATGTAGTCTACTTTGTTTGTGAAAATTCTGGCCATTATGTTCGACAGTGTGCCAATAAAAAGACGGTAATTTCTCAGTCACTAGATACTTTATATGTAGGCGTTTGTTCTGGAATCCTTTCCGTTGATACCATTTCTAACGAGTGGATTTTGGATTCAGGCACAACAAAGCACGTGACAAGCAGTCGTCGAGGACTCAAGGAATTTCGACCTGTAGCCAAGGGAAGTTACAAGCTGTACATGGGCAATAACGCTGTTGAAGACGTACTAGGGATTGGCGTTTTCCATCTCCGTACGCGCATAGGGCGAACAATAATCTTTCATGATATTCTTTATGCACCAGGGATGCGTCGGAATTTAATTTCTGTTTCTAGGTTATTATTTGATGGATTTGATATTCGATTTTCCGGGACAAGAGTTTCTTTGAGACAGAATAACCTCATCGTTGCATGGAAAAATTTAATTTCAGATTTATTTATTCTAGACGTAGATTGTGATAATGCCTCTCTTACTTTATCTGCTATGTCGAATGAAACTGTAGTATCTGAATCTCAAAAATGACACGCGAGGTTAGGTCACATTGGAAAGGATCGTATGACAAGACTAGTACGTTCTAGTCTGTTAGACTCCTTATCCAAAGTTGATTTGCCATTATGTGAATATTATATGTCCGGGAAGACATCGAAGAAACCATTCCCAAAGCGGCTAGGTCAAAGGGCACACTAGAGATAATCCATTCAGATATCTGTGGACCCTTTAATGTACATGCTAGAAATAGATGTCAATACTTTGTCACTTTCCTTGACGATTACTCATGCTATGGATATGTGTATCTCATCTCACACAAATCTGAGACTTTTGATTGTTTTCTTAAATATAAAACTGAGGTGGAAAATCAGCTTGAGAAAAAGATTAAAATCCTTCGATCTGATAGAGGTGGCGAGAGTATACATCTGAAACGTTTAAATCATATTGTGAAAGTGTTGAAATTTTCGGCAGTATACAATGGCTTATACTCCACAACAAAATGGTGTTGCAGAGAGAAGAAATAGGACACACTATTGGACATTGTTAGATCAATGATGGCGCAAGCCAATCTCTCTACCACATTCTAGAGAGACTCACTGTTAACAGCCGTCTACGTCCTTAATAGAGTCTCATCCAAATCCATTCCTAAGACCCCATATGAATATGGTCTGGGAGGATTCCTTCTCTAGCCAACCTACGCCCTTGGGGATCTTTGGGATATGTTTTGCTACCTACTCCGCATAGAGGTAAACTTGATAGTAAAACCATTGAATGCGTGTTCATTCGGTACCATATGCATTCAAAGGGATACGTTCTAGTTGAGGACCATGGAAGATGGATTGAGATAGAATCTCGAGATGTGACATTCGTTGAAGATAGATACCCAAGTCGAATGAAACAAAAAGTTCCTTTAGAATTTTTTGAAATACCCGATGTATCTCAGGAGAGTGGGAATTCTGCTTCTCAAGATGATGATGCTCCTATAGTTCGTCAGGACAGTGGGAGGACATCTCAGTAGGCTCCTGAGTTACGTCGAAGCGAAAGAGGATTGATTCCCCGAAGATACTTCGATATTGAAGGGCAAACATTCTCTTGCGTTACAATTGATGATGATGAACCTGATTCGTATCAGGATGCATTATTATCTTCTAACTCGGCCGATTGGGTGAATGCTATGGATGAAGAGATCACTTCTATGGAGAAGAATAAAGTCTGGGAACTTGTTGATCTACCTTCCAATCACAAAGAATAATAAGTAACAAATGGGTACTAAAGATCAAAAGAAAGGCAGATAGATGGTACAATGGACAAGTATAAACACGATTAGTTGCTAAAGGTTTTACACAACAAGAAGGCGTTGATTACGAAGAGACCTTTTCACTTGTTGCAAAGTTCTTCTCAATCCGCATGATCTTGTCCATTGTGACAAGTTTAGACTTAGAATATATCAGATGGATGTAAAGACCGCATTCTTAAATGGTGACTTGTGATGAAGAAATATACATGCAACAACCCATGGGTTATGTGGACAAAAAGCATCCAAAAAAGTCTGCAAATTGTTGAAATCTATCTATGGCTGAAGCAATCTTCAAGACAGTGCTACATGAGGTTCCACTTGGCCATCACCACTTTTGGATTCACGATGAGTGAAGAAGATCATTGTGTATACCTGAAACTGTCTGGAAGATCTTTTCTGATATTATCTCTATATGTAGACGATATCCTGTTAGCTGGTAATGACATACAATTGTTGATATTGACTAAAGATTGACTATTCTCGAACTTTGAGATGAAAGACCTTGGTGAAGCCAACTTTATTCTTGGGGTAAAAATCATCAGGGATTGCTCTAAGAAATTTTTAGGCTTGTCTCAAGCAACCTATATACAAAAGATCTTAGAGCGGTTTCAGTAAAAAAATTCAAAAGCTATTGAAACTCCTATGGATAAAGGTACCAAGCTAGACAGGAA
>JAJHSJ010002260.1:0-83117 GCA_021015155.1 Magnolia officinalis | reverse complement strand
TACAGATGTATAGTCTGTACTTCATAGGATATGACTATTCTTGAGGGTTAGGATTCAGTTTTCGTATATGAATTGTGTTAAATGCTTGTGACATAATATAAAGTAATTGACAACTTTTCTGTTGGGTAGGGTTCGATTAAATCGGCAAGCCTCATATCATATTTATGAGCCAATTTGGTGCAAAGTGTGTTGAATGATGAGACAAATGTTGCACAATGCATATGCTATGGGTAGATAAAGCTTGATGGAAAACAATTGAGTTGATAGTAGTGTCGTAAGGATCATATCAAGTGACTTGAATTGAACTTGGGCCGACTCAAGATTCTTGTGTTAGGGCTGGACCTAGGCTAGGCTCTCTTCCTCGCTCTCACTCTCCTTGGTGGGTTGGACGACTAAGGAGGTTTAAGATGTTGGGTTTAGAATGCTTGAAAGAGGCTTGTGGATGAGAGGGGTGGTTGGTGAAGGATTAAATAATGGTAAGGAATGCTTGATTGTTGATGCTTGAAATGTGAAGGGAATGGGGTATTTATAGCCTCATATCCTAGTTTTCTGGTAATTCCTGCAAAGCTTGAAGTTAAAAAAGGCTTGGATGGCTAGGATTTGAGATTGCCATGTGGCAAAATCTCATATGTTGGTTTGGATGGCATAAGGCGTAATTTGGATCAAGAGAGAGGCATAAAAGTAATTTTAAAGTTTTGCACATGAATGAAATAGGCAGGGAGGACAACTGCATATGAGTGGGCAACTAGTCAAAATACGGCTAGTGCCATGTGGTGAGTGGCACCTAGGGTGCCGCTCGTCCTCCACTTTACTTTAACTTCGGAGGGAGGCTCCTCCTGTACCTTTGGTCTTTCGAAGTTGCTTTGTTGTCTCCTCTTTCCTCCAATTTTGGACTTTAGAATGGTCTTGGGACAAAATGGGTTTATGGACTTGGCTTGACAAGGGGAGTTGACTAGGTAAGATATGATGGCTGACGGGGTGATTAACTCAGTGGGTTGACTCAAGGGTTAACTCTATAGGTTCTGTTTTGCTAAAGTTTGGGTTAGAGACCAGGTTTAGGGTTTTGTTGGGTTAATGTGACTAGGTAAATTGAGTTTTAGGGATGGTCTCTAGGGGTTTAAGGGTTTATAGGTTTTGGATTTAGGGTTTGAAGTTGGATTAGAGTTTGGCTTAGGGTTAATGGGATGGATTAGGGTTTATGTTTAATCTTCATCAAGCTTATCGGCTCGATGTGGGGTGTCTTCAGTCTTCCATCCATTTTACTAGCTCATTTTAGTGCATGAGCCCAAAATTGAAGCGTATTCAAAGCTCAAATGGACCACACCATAGGAATAGTGTGAATTGAACACCTACCAATAAAAACTTTTTGGAGGCCATAGAAGTTTTGGATCAAGTTAAAATTTGTGTTTTCCCTTCATCCATGTCTTTATGAACAATTAGATGACATATAAAAATCACCGTGGACCGTGGGAAGGTTTCAACGGTGGACATCATTATTCCCACTGTTTCCTGTGGTGTGGTTCACATGAGCTTTGGATATGATTCAATTTTATGCCCTAAAATGATATTTAAAAAGAAATGTACTTGGTGGATAAGACACATACATCTATGGTGGGCATCATGGAGTTTACTCAGTATGCTTAAGTGTACTGAGTAACACAGTACACAATCCATTTCCATGTAGGAGAAGCATAGTTCCAAGTATGTCTCGATGCATCATGTGACTTCGCATGATGATTGGGCCCATCGTAAGGTAGATCCAATCCGTTGATTTTGTTCATGGACAACCACTTCTTTATAAAGTACTAATTCCATGTTGATACTACCTCTCTGTAGTCCACAACAATCAATAACTCACAATGACTGCCAAATGTTTCCTTGTGGTATGATTCACATGACTTTTGGATCTAGTTGATTCTTTTGCCCATGGCCTTTCATCAAATTCTGACTCTAATGAAAGGAGTGGATTCAACACATACATCATGGTGGGCCCACAAACAACGAACAAAGCCCATTTAGCTAGGGTTGACGCCATTATTAATGGTCGAGATTGTCACATTTTAAGGGTCTAGGTTGTCATGTATTAATGGTCGAGGTTGTCATGTGTTAATGGTCGAGGTTGTCCACTACAAAAAAGAGGGTTTTTACTGACGAAACTTTTGGCGACGAAATTTTTTTTCGTCAGTAAAAGTTTACTTTTAGTGCCAAAATTTTTTTTCGTCACTAACAGTAACTTTTAGCGACAAAAATTTTCGTCGCTAAAGGGTGTTTTGAATTTTTGAAAAAAACAAAAAGTCGAGAAGTTTCCTTTTAACGATGAAATTAATTTCGTAGCTAAAGGTGGGGGTGTTTTTAATTTTTGAAAAAAACAAATAGTCAAGAAGTTTCCTATTAGCAATGAAGTTAATTTCGTGGCTAAAAGACACCTTTAGCGATGAAAATTTTCATCGCTGAAGGGTGTCTTTAATTTTTGAAAAATTAAGTTTTTAATTTTTGAAAAAATAAAAAGTCGAGAAGTTTCCTTTTAGGAATAAAATTAAGACACCTTTAGCGACGAAACTTTTCGTCGCTAAAGGGTGTTTTGAATTTTTGAAAAAAATAAAAAAGTTGAGAAGTTTCTTTTTAGCGACGAAATTAATTTCGTAGCTAAAAGCCACCTTTAGCGATGAATATTTGTCGCTAAAGGGTGTTTTGAATTTTAAAAAAAAAACAAAAAAGTCGAGAAGTTTCCTTTTAGTGACGAGATGAATTTCGTAGCTAAAGGTGGCTTTTAGCGATAAATTTTCGTCGCTAAAGGGTGTTTTGAATTTTTGAAAAAAAAACAAAAAAGTAGAGAAGTTTCTTTTAGCGACGAATTACTTTCGTAGTCAAAAGCCACCTTTAGCGACAAAAAGGTTCGTCGCTAAAGGGTGTTTTGAATTTCTGACATAACAAAATTTCGAGTTGTCTTGGAAATGTTCGGGGTAAGACTTTTACCGACAAAAATGTTCATCGGTAAAAGTGTTTTTCCTAAATCCTTTTCCAGACGGCTGAAAACCGTCGGTAATAATGTAAAAATGTTTTAATTTTTGAAATTTTTTGTCGGTAAAAATGTGTGTGTGTGTGTGTGTGTGTGTGTGTGTGTGTGTGTGTGTGTATATATATATATATATAGTTTTAATATCATATGATTGGAAATTTTTTATATATATAATTAAAAGGTAATATTTAAATGATTTAAAATATCATATGTAAAAGAATATTGAAAAGTTTAGAAATTTTAACTATGTTTGAGAAAAATTTTGAGAACAAAATGATGCTTTTGAAGAAAAAATCGAAATTTTGAAATTTTTGAGTAAAAAATTAAAATATGAGAAATTTTTTGAGATTTTGAAAATAAAAATTCAAAATTTGTATTTTAAATTTTTTTGAAATATTTTATAATAAAAATGATATTTTGTTAAAAAAGTTAAAAAAAAATATACATTTTGAAACAAAATGTTATTTTTAAATGGAAATCGAAATTTATTTGTGAAAAATAAAATTACTAAATTATTAGGGACATCCACTAACTGAACCTTTAATCAACTCTTTTTTGACAATTTAATCAGTTCATATTGAAGAGTAAATAACTTCAGACGTTTAAATCAAATTCACAAATTTCTCCCAAATTGGATCACCTGCCCTCAAATTTTGAAATCGAAGGTTCAAATCCTTGATTTTGCTGGAAAAACATGAAGAATCAAGCATTTCTCACCTATTGGCACTAATTTGGTACGATTTAAATGAAAAAAGGGAGCGAAATGCAAAAATACTCGCTGAATCAAATCCGGCGCCAAATAGCATCAGTAAAAGTATATTTTGAAAGGATTTATTTGATCTGTTGCCAAAGTATTAGTATTATCATCCATGTGAATACCCATTGTAAACATGACATTAGTGTTCCTCGATTAGAACCATCTAGGTAGTGGGGCCCATTATGTGTTTTTCACCACTAAGAAATCATTTTAAATGATTTTTCCCACTTCCTGTCCTTGTGGCCATCAAAACTAAGAAATCACTTCATGTGTTTGAAGGTTCTATCCTTGTAATCTTCTTTAGATTGACACCCGGCCACTAAAACTACAATTTTCTTATGTTATATAAAATCAGTGGACTCCATTTTTAGCATTGCTTTCAAGAGGTAATTACTTGTGAGAGAACCTCATGTTAAATCCAAGTTACCTCATGAACGGACTTGGACTGATGTACAATCCTGATTGATGATTAACACTTCAGCGAATACAGATTAAACTATGTGCATGCACAGATTACCATACACTTCTAGCCCATGAGATTATTTCTCAACCAACCTTCTATAAATAAGACGCTTGGCAGAAAACTCTCCACCCACCCTAATCCCTAATCCCTAAAACTCTCCACCCCTTCATAGGGAGAGAAACCCTGCGGTGAAGGTTGTGTTATTTGTGTGCTTCATCCTTAGCCATCTGTGAGGACAATGTCTCCTTCGCCAGGTACGGATTTCCAGGATTGGTAACGGACTAGGTTTGTCACGCCCCAAAATTCGGGTACCCGAATAGGGTGTCCAGGACCCGAATTTCAGACCCGTGACCTATATAATAAATAAATAAATAAAAATACAAATAAAGTATGAAAATTTCATGTGCATTTCATTTTCTCCCACCATAGCAAAAAAAACTTAAAAATCCAAACATATATTAAGATAACTAATTACATACTCTTTTATTATATCGATGCATAATTATTTAACTTAACTTGAAGTGAGAAAATCAAGCTAACATTACTACATTTAGAGTTCTAAAATAAAATAAAATCTATCCTATGTAGAATGACATGCCACATGCATCAAATCACATTCCATGCCCCACTACTAATAGAAGTACCCTGCATCTTCAAAATATTCATAACCTGAAATGGTTAACACATAATGAGTTGACAACTCAATAGGATCACATCAATCCCAAGTTGAAAATCTCACCAATATTACCAAATTAAATCTCGACATATTAATCAAAATGAGACGAACATTGAATATAAAATCATAGTAAATAATAAGACATTCATGAACATGAAATAAATAAATTATTTAACATAACTTTTCTAAAAATGTTAAGATTTGGAGTGGGCAAAACACTCATGTGTATTGATCCTTTTAGGGGATGACTCACGGCAGAGCACCGGTGTTGATCCTTTTAGAGTATGACCCTCGGCAGAGCACCGGTATAACCCTTTTTGGGACAAAAGCCCAAGGCAGTGCACCCGTGTGTACTGATCCTTTTAGGGAATCACCCAGGGCAGAGCACCCGTGCTGATTCTTTTGGGAATGACCCTGGGCAGAGCACCCGTGTCGTGCTGATCATTTCGGGAATGACCCTGGGCAGAGCACCCATGAGAATCATCGTACAAAAAAATAATTATTCACATACGATGCATCTAACTTACAAGGAAACATTGTAACAATTAATATCAGAGTGCCTATAACAGATAATACGGTGATCCTTTTAGGGCATAGCACCCGTAAAAAATTAAAAATAATAGTTCACATAATAATTATTCATCATCAATAACAAATAATATCAAATGCAAATAATAAAGCAATACATAATAATAATAATAATAATAGCAATACATAATAATTGCATTTGTACAGTAGTCAAATAAAAAAATTTCTTTCAATAGGAAATTATTTATGAATATTTCGATGTCTAGATTATATAAACCAATATATATGAATTTTTCAATGGAGGAATGATCACCTACCTGATATGGAAAAATAGTGTGATGGGAGGAAATAATTTGAAGAGATGCTAATTTCGACGTGCACTAGCTTGGATTAATCAACTCTGAACTCGATGTTGAACTCTTACGTACTCCCTTTTCCTGATCTCTCTTTTCTTCTTAAAATCTTTCTTTTGTGATTTTTTTTCTATGATTTTCTATATATAGCATAAGAAATGGGGTATAAAATAATGTCAGATGAGTTGATGGGTTCTGAGTCTAATGGACGGTTTAGATTGAGGAATGGGTCCCACCATGATGATGGAAATCATGGTGAATGAGTTCCCATCCGCAACCGTTGAAGAGAAGTGGGAAAGAGAGGGAGTTGTGGAGGAGAGAATTGTGGGGAAGTGGAAAGCAAGTGACACACGTCACTTGCTTTGCTTTATTTATTATTTTTTTTTTTGAAAAATGGGCCCCACAGCTATGACGTGATAGATCCACACCGTTCATCAGTTTTGCCCGACAAGACTATGGCATGAGCCCAAAAATGAGGGTCATCCAAAGCTCATGTGGGCCACATCATATGAAACAATGGGTTAACGGTGGAACCCACTGTTTAAAAAGAAACAGGGTATTACATTCTACCCACCTTAACAAAATTTCGTCCTCGAAATTTATATACCTAAAAGAGGTTAGGATACTTTTCTCGAATTTCTTGTTCTCGCTCCCACGATGCTTCTTCCTCGCTGTGATGACTCCACTGTACCTTCACAAGTGGTATAACCTTCGTCCGAAGTACTTGCTCCTTACGATCGAGAATACGCACAGGTTGCTTTTCATATGTGACATTTTCTTGAATCTCTAGCGGCTCTCATTCGATGACATGAGAATCGTCCGGCTTGTACTTTCGAAGCATGGAGACGTGAAATACATTGTGGATATTTGATAACTGAGGCGGTAGGGCCAGCTTGTATGCTACAACTCCTATTCTTTGTAGGATCTCGAAGGGTCCGATAAAACGTGGCATGAGTTTTCCTTTCTTTCCAAAACGCATAATTCCTTTCATTGGGGAAACTTTTATGAACACATGATCTCCCACACAAAACTCTAAGTCTCTGCGTCGATTATCTGCATAGCTCTTTTGGCGACTCTGTAACGCCCCGAGTTTTCAGGACCCGAGTATATAACTCGTTTCCCAAAAACCCGAGTGTTAATCTTAAAGGATGGTCAAATTCGAGTGTACATTTTTTTTTTCAATTATCAGAGTAAACAGATGAGCGTAGTGTAGACAAATCGACATAAAGGAAAATTTCATTATCATTCAATTATACCAGAAGCTGCCCATAATGACTTATACAAACCAATGTCTCCACAATAACAAATACAAGATTACACACATGAGAAATTTAAAAGCATATGAAACACAACGAAAGCCATAAGATCACGCAGCTTCCTTGATAGGTACAACCACGTGTCCTTGACCCTCATAATGGCTCCTCATCAATCTGAACCTGCATATCACTTAAGCCACTTGTGCTACCTGTACGATTATATTTTTGATGAATGAGTGGCCAACTCAGTGTGAATTCCCCTCAAAATTACACACCGCCGCATTAGGTAAGCATAGTTATAAGACAACAAGGCAATCAAAATAATACATGATGCAGTCTTTTTAAATGCATGGATGCGTGAATGCACATCGACCTGGGGATGCACATCCAGTCGGACTTGGGCTCGTCGCCCATGCAAATCATCGACCTGGAAAAATCATCCAGTCGGAACAGGGGTCGATAGTCGGTGGTCTGGGAGCTAGCGAAACAATACCCCAACAACTCTAGGGCACGTGCTACAGCATCCAGAATTAGCCACCCGTCATCGCCATTATGCTATGGATGCATGATTAGCCAAACCGTTATTAGTCCAGTTATAATCAGCCAATTTAGGTAAGCTCAAGGTCACTACGGGGAGCTCAGAGCCCAGCGTAGGCCGACAGCTTGGGCATAGTGTCCCATACCACCATCCCCGGCTCATGAGACTACCATCTTAGGATGTTTAATGGAAACCCATCGACTAGTGGCCAATCATGTTACAATATATGGGGCTTACCACCGCATGGTTGCACAATATAAAACATCAAACCCGTATAGGGCGAATACCAAACAAACTACGTAAAAATAAGCCACATAGGGCGAGTATCAAAATATGCCACATAGGGCGAAGACCATCCTTAAAAATTATTGGGCACAACAACCCTGGATGGTAGGCCCACATCAATCATCCTTCTAGACCACCACTCAATAACCACCTAGTCGAAGGTCCATTACGATCACAACTAGTCAAGATACATCCCAAGTATGGGTGTACATTCATATGTGGGAATTTTCCACCAATGTACCAGTTTAAGTTTCATAAGCAACCCACAAAAAGAAATCCATAAGCATGAGCAATTATACAGGATAATCATAAAGCATGTAATACAGTAATTAAATTTCCACCAGCTAACACATGTGATTATAAAGGGAGATATCAATTATAAATTTATATAAAAACTATAACTTAAACTAATGAGAAGATGGAAAGCTCAAGGGGAAGAATCATCACCTGTATGATAGTGTTCTTGAACTTGGTCTGAGCCTCCTTGTGGTCTTGGGTTACTCAGGTAATTTCCTAAAGTTACAGTTTACGTTTGTCAGGTTTCCACGGCTTGGATTACAGATGTATCATAGTACGGTTCCATGGATGGTGTAACACATCATGAGGTGGAATTTACCGCACAGATGGACAGTTTTGGATGAACCTCGTATACGGTGGAGTCCATATGTGAACAACGTGGGGAGCGTCTAATGGTTCAAATGGTACTAACACCACCTATGTTGGTACACACATGCCAGGTTAGTCACCCTGCATTGACTTCAAGATTTCTAGTGCTGAAATGGGTATCTCCAACAGTTCATAACAAGTGGGATGGCTTGGATTTGGATAAACTTATCAAGGTGGCCCTACATTTAAAGAGTTCCCACGCTCAGATGGACTGGATCAGTCCTAAATATATCCGAGGTGGGGGCCCATTTGCTGATTTAATAGGTGGGAGGCTTGGATTGCAGCAGAACTTGTGGTGGGCACCCGTTGTCAGATTTGTTTTGGACGGTGCAGGTGGGACTTTATTAATGTGGGTTCCACATAGGGCCACCCACATGTGTCTAGCATATGTAAATATTATATTAACATCTTATGCACCTAAGATATATTAAAGTATTATTTCATGTATCTGACTATTTAAATATTACATATATTACATTCATCTGATGTTTAACTAGCATGTATAGCACATGCATTTGATATTTCTTTTTGAGCGTGATATCAGCGTGGGTCCCACATGGGCTCACCACGAGCATATGTTATAAAAGGCCTAGTGTTGGAGATCATGATGAACGGTCAAGATGTGCCTCACGTTGCTTGATGGATCCCATATGTTAAAGGTATATGATATAAATTAAGGCTTGCCTGCATGCACAGGTGTACATATGTGCATACAGATACTTTTTCCTTTGTATATATTATATTATATCTATAGATATATGTATTCAAACATCCATCACTGGACTCTCATGAAGGGATGGACGGTCAGGGTGATATGAGTGAGGTCCATGTGTTTTTGAAGAGGATGGACGGTCAGGGTGATTTGAGTGGGGTCCATGTGCTTTTGAAATATGGATGGACGGTCAAGATGATTTGAGTGGGTCCATGTGTTTTTGAAATGGATGGGATATACCTGCTAGTGGAGCCCATCCCACGTGGATGCGGGGCCCACATGTAATACCTCATACACGTACTGGAGGTACTCCAGTCATGCATGGTTGCATATAACATTTTATCCACATGCATGCAACGTCAACACGAGGCTTGCTTTCCTAAGCACCTATGCACGTGTACACCTTTCCACACGTGCCATGTATGTCGAATCCGAACGGTCCATAAGATGTGGAATCCTATGAAATATTAGGTGGTGAATTCCCACCCTGATCTAACTCTGGTGGGCCATAGTAAAGAAATTTTCAAATCAAGGGAAGAAACTGTTTGCATCTTTATGGCCCACCAAGGTTTTGGTTCAAAGTAAAATTTGGCACCAGGGGATTTTATGAGGTTCTACATCAAGTGGACCGTTCAGATTTTTGATAATCATCAGATATGATGAGTTTTCAAACGTTCGTGGGTAGCCTGTGTGAACAAGTTCCGCACCACGTCATAGGTGCATTCCTTATCTTTTTCTCTCTCCTTGGTGTACAGGGCCCGGAGGAAATAGACGGATGGCCCTGGTCGAGTTTTACCATCAAAGTGGGGTCCACTTACATGACCCACTGTTCCTGTAGAGTGGGGCCCACCTGCATTTGTGCAGGGCCCACCTGCATTTGGTGAGGCCCAAATCTGCTTCTTCCCTAACTATGGTATACACAGGCTCCTCCTGTAGTGCACGTTTTTGCAGCCGCTTCCAGTCCCTATTTCGGCTCAAATACAGCACTTTCCCAGAATGTTTTCCAACCCATCTCAGGGCACAACGGAGGTATGGTGGCAGCCATTACTTGCGGCCAAAAAAATGGCCGAAACAGGACGTTTTTCATGCCGTTTCCGGACCGTTTTCAGTCCGATCCCAGGGGCGTGATGCAGCTCAAACAGGGTCATTCGTAGGCCGAGCTTGGGCTGATTCTCAGCCTTATGCTGTGGTCATTTGCAAGCCACCGTTTTATCTTAAGTGCGGTATGCCCTCAGGCCATGTTTTGGCCTCAAGCAGGGCTCGACTAAAGGCCGTATTTGGCCTCAGCAGAAACTGATTTATTTATTTATTTTTTAGCAAAAGAAAAATGAAGAAGAAGAAGAAGGAAATGGTGCGGTGTTACCTGGCCGGACAGAGATGCTCACGACCCTCTGTTTCACTCCATTCCCTTCCTTTCTTCTCCTCACTTTCTCTTTCTTTTTCTTTCTCTCTCCTTTCTTTTTCTTCCACCTCTCAGATGGTGTGGCTATGGCCGCACACTGACTCGGATCGATCCGGTTTTCACGGACAGAGTTGGGGCAATGCGCTCCAAGCTCACCAGAAACATCACTCTCTCTTTCTGTTTTCTCCCTCTCTCAGTTTTCTCTCTCTATTTCCTTCCTTTCTCACCTCTCTTCTTGTGTGTGTGGTCTAAGAGAGCTGAGCTTCTCCTTATATAGGCAGAGAGAGGAGAGGCTGACGGTAGGCAAAAGCCTTCCACACTCAACGGTTGGGAGTGTAGGACAGTCGAGATGAGGCCACATGATATCATCGGATGGCTAGGGTGGTGCCTGACAAAACAATGATGACGAGGAGACCTCGGCAGCTCGCGTGCAAGCGACCAGGCGGCTGAAATCGGCACGCTAGTGTGCAACGCAAGTCTCGCAATGAATGTTAACAACACTTGGAGGGCTTGAACGGTTGGGACTGATCTTCACCGTTTTAATGCATAGGTCTAAGATCTTATACCATTTTGTTCAGTGGACTCACGTGATTAAAATGGACGGTTTAGATCGTCCAGAAAGTGACTATGGTGGCCCACTTTAAAGCTCAAAGCCAATGTTTTCAAATAAGGTGCTGACGGGAATGGTTTTGAGAATTTTATATTTGAGTTCAGTCAATCACTGTTTGACCACAGGTGGCCGTCCAGCACTCATCGTGTACTAGTGTTTGGGGTGTACATGCACCTAGCTTTGGGGGTTCATCACGATTCTGGTGCCTGATCCACCCCATTCAACAGTCTTGGGGACTGGTCATAAGGGTCCCGGCCCAATTTGGGGCAGGGCCGAGGCCCAGGTGGGGCCCACCATTTGGGTTACATTTGTGGATTCCCGCTAATCTCATGGTTGGATCGGCTCGAAACTGAACGTCAATGGTTCAAAAGGTCCAAGAATTTATTTAGATGACTAGGACACCAATTCTATAAATTTAAGACACTAAATGCTACTTTTAGAATGATTTTAACACCTATTATTATTATTATTATTATTATTGTTACTACTATTATTATTATTATATTTTCAATTGTCAATTATTCATATTAACTTCTCATGGTTCTCTCTTTTGGAGATGTTTTGTATGTTTTTTTTTAGGGAGAGATTATTTATTTGTGTGTATATACATACACACACACAATTATATGTATATTTCTAAATTATTCACGTGGGTCATAGCCCGATTAAGGTCGTTTACTCTTTCATTCAGTCTCCTATAACTATTTGGCTGTAAGGATTAAATCATTCGGGCTTGTAAGTGGGCCAAAATACATGGGGTTTTTTTTTTTTTAACATTTAGTTATCAATTTGTTTAAATCAATGGCGGGATGTGAGATATTGGCATTCTGACTATTGACACTAAGTAATGGGTTGTGACTTTATCAAATGATGGTGAACAGTGTATGTTACTTGTATCTTCATATAAATACGCTAATCTAGATTATAATAGTAACACCCGAGTACTGGAAGGTACGGGGTTGTTACAGACTCTGAGTGGCGCGCATACGTTCCCGAATGATGTCAATCTTCTTGGAGGTCTCTTGAATAAGTTCTGGTCCCAACAATGTCCTTTCTCCTACTTCGGTCCAACAGCTTGGTGATCTGCAGAGTCTTCCGTATAAAGCTTCAAATGGTGCCATACCAATGCTGGCTTGGTAGCTATTATTATATGCAAATTCCACCAGCGGCAGATGATCGTCCCAATTGCCCTTGAAGTCGAGAATGTAGCTACGTAACATATCTTCTAAAATCTGGTTCGTCCTTTCTGTTTGTCCATCAGTCTGCGGGTGAAATGCTGTGCTGCAGTCGAGAGTAGTTCTCAAAGCTTCCTTTAGACTTGTCCAAAACCGCGATTTAAACCTGGGATCTCTGTCAGAGACGATGGATATTGGAGTACCATGAAGTCAGACGATTTCCTTAATATAAATTTTGCTCAACTCCACTGCAGATGTAGAAATCTTTATCGGGATGAAGTGTGCGGATTTGGTTAACCTGTCTACGATCACCCATACAATGTCATGGTGTCGACCTGTCTTCGGAAATCCAACTTCGAAATCCATGGATATATGCTCCCATTTCCACTTGGGGACCGGTAACGGCTGCAAGAGTCCTGGTGGTCTTCGATGGTCTGCCTTCACTTGTTGACATGTCGCACATTTAGATACGTACTTGGCGATTTTCCGCTTCATGTTGTTCCACCAGTATTGACGCTTAACATCGTGATACATTTTAGTCTCCCCTGGATGGATAGTGAATCTTGATCTATGAGCTTCGTCCAAAATCTCTTGCTTCAAATCAGGTTCATTTGGAACACATAGCCTTCCACGGAACCTAATCCCTTCATCAGTGCCAATTCGCCATTCTTCATTCTCCTTACCCATTCCTTCTGCTCATTTTTCTTGTAGTCAAACGTCTTTCTTCTGAGCTTCTAGAATACACCGAATCTAAGAGAAAAGTTTATCATGATCTAATCTCAATTCTAAAGGTTAATAAGTTAAACTTAGCTATTAAATATTAAGAAAATAATTAATAAATAAATAAATAAAATTACACACCAGGGCAGGCTGTGCTACTAGGTTACTTAGATGCGCCTGAGGTTCTTCAAGCTGAAGTTGCAGATCGAAATCCTTGATAACATTTAGCATCTCCCACTCTTTGATCATTAGGCTGGCCACAAATCTTCGTGTCTTTCTGCTTAAGGCATCGGCCACACATTTGCTTTTCCTGGGTGATATGAAATATCGAAATGGTAGTCCTTCAAAAATTCCATCCATCTTCTCTGACGCATATTCAATTCATTCTGATTAAAGAGATACTTTAAACTCTTATGGTCTGAATATAAGTCGAATTGTTCCCCATACAGGTAGTGCCTCCAAATTTTCAAAGCGAAAACCACTGCTGCTAACTCCAGATCATGCGTCGGGTAATTTCGCTCGTGAGTCTTTAACTGTCGTGACGCGAAAGCGATAGCTTTGCCTCCTTGCATAAGAACATATCCTAATCCCTGATATGACGCATCAGTATAAACGACGAATCTTTCTCCTTCGGTCGGTAAAGCCAGAACTGGGGCTGATGTCAACCGCTTCTTTAGTTCGATAAATGCCTGCTCGCAATCTTGATCCCACTTAAAGTTCGTATTCTTCTTAGTTAGATTAGTTAGGGGTCTTGATATATTAGAGAATCCTTCTATAAATTTTCGATAGTAACCAGCAAGGCCGAGAAAACTTCGCACTTCAGACACATTCGAGGGCTACTCCCATTCTAATATTGCTTCAATTTTAGCTGAGTCCACAGATATCCCTTTCTCTGACACCACATGCCCCAAAAATTTTACTTCATGCTTCCAGAAGTCACATTTTGATAACTTGACATACAATTGATTATCTTTTAACGTCTGCAGAGCGGTCCTGAGATGTTCCTCATGCTCCTCATGAGTCTTGGAGTATATAAGAATATCATCGATGAATACAATAACGAATCGATCTAAATAAGGTTTGAATACCCGATTCATAAGATCCATAAATACCGCTGGAGCATTTGTCAATCCAAATGGCATTACCAAGAACTCGTAGTGCCCGTAATGAGTCCTAAAAGCCGTCTTGTGCACGTCTTCGTCCTTTATTCTCAGCTGATGGTAACCTGACCTCAAATCTATTTTAGAAAAGAACCTCGCTCCCTTAAGCTGGTCAAATAAATCCTCAATCCTAAGAAGAGGATATTTGTTCTTGATTGTTACTTTATTCAACTGACGATAATCGATACATAATCTCATAGTTCCATCCTTCTTCCTTACAAATAAGACCGGTGCTCCCCATGGCGACGTGCTGGGTCTAATGAAACTCTGATGTAGCAACTGTTGGATCTGATCTTTTAATTCTTTTAATTCTACAGGATTCATGCGATAAGGTGCTCTAGAGATGGGTGCAGTTCCGGGCATTAGATCGATGCCGAAGTCCACATCTCTCTTTGGAGGTAACCTTGGAATATCTTGAAAAACTTCTGGAAACTCCCTTACCACAGGTATTTGTTCAATCCCTTCTTCTGATTGCTCGATTCCCACAATAGCCGACAAACCAATCGGCGCTTTCCTTCTTCGTGTCCCATAAAATTTCAGTGGAGATCGTCCTTCTATATTTAACGTAATCGTCTTCCTGAAACAATCTATCTTGGCACGATACTGGGACAACTAATCCATTCCTAAGATGACATCGTATTCCTTCATAGGCATAATAATGAGATTTGCTGGTAGTATTTCATTTTCAATTATGATGGGGCATTCTTCACATATTTACTCTAAATTCATGGACTTACCGAGAGGGGTTGCTACGATAATTTTCTTATCTAATCGTACGGGTGATATACCAAGTGAGCATACGAAGAAATAAGATATAAATGAATGTGTAGCTCCTGAATCGAATAATGCTCTGGCAAGAGAGGTGTAAGCCAAGATAGTACCTTCCACCACATCATTAGTAGCTTCAACACCATGTTGAGGAGTGATATCTGCAGGTTGTGCTGGGTCCCCATAAGCAGAAGCAGTAGTCTCATACATTTGTACAGCATTATCTTGAGGTGGCGTTGGATCTTCATAGCTTCGATTTGGATCTTCATACTCTTGAAGTTGGGCTGGATCATTTGTGAATGAAGATAGAGCGTAAACACGTCCTTGAGCTTGAGGTCGGGGCGCCTGACTTTCTGGCCTCAGTTGCTGGTATTGGGGAGGCTTGACCTGTTGTTGCCATTGTTGAGGTGGTCTCGGAAAAGCTTAAGGGGGTCCAGGCGGCTGGAATCGTGGATGTAGCTGTGCAGGCCTCTGAGGATAAGGTTGTGCTGATCTCACAGCTGGATGCATCATCTGAGGAGGCGGCGGCGGAGGTCGTTGATATGATGTAGACGGTGCATAATGAAGAGGCGGCCTGTAAAACAATCGTGGCGGTCCTTGATTCCCTGGATATTGGTGACGAGGTGGTAGAAGACAATAGCGGGCAGGATGACCCACCTTTCCGCAGTTATGGCAAGTCCCAGTGAATTGCATTGAAAATTGCATAGTGGCATGACTGGGTATTAATGTTGGCATCATCTTCTGACGCTTAGTCGCTTCATGTTGTGTGAGAGATGAATGGGGCGTGGTCCTGGCTTCACTCCTCATGTCCTTCCTCGGCTCGCGATTCTTCCAATGCTCATCAAAGTCCTTTTCTATTGCGCTGGCGCGTTCCACTGCTTCTGCATACATTTTAAATAAGAAATGGCTCCAGTCGAGTACGGATAGAAGGTTTCAGTCCTTCAACAAACTTCTGCCCTTTACGAAGCTCATCCGGTATGAGAAATGTCGCAAATCGTGCCAACTCTGTAAACTTTGCATCATATTGACGCACCGTCATATCTCCTTGTTCTAATTTTATGAATTCTGTAACCTTTTGAGCACGCACATAGGCTGGAAAGTATTTATTTTCAAATTTTGTGCAGAATTGGTCCCATGTCCATCTTTCTATGCTTGGGTTCTCCTTAGTCGTAGATTCCCACCAATGATCGGCTTCTCCTTCCAACATATATATTGCTAATTCAGCCTTTTGTTGCTCGTTACATCTCATAGCTGCGAAAATTTTCTCCATCTGTCTTTTCCAACCCTCAGCTTCACTTGGGTCAAACCCACCTTTAAACGTAGGCGGTCTCTGCCTCTTAAACTTTTCCAATAAGGACCCCGTCCCTTCAGCGGTTACATGCGTCGCTTGAGTTTACTCCTGATATTGATTTATAAGCACTTGTGTTCCTATAAATGAGGCAAATCCTTCCATCGCCTGGAGGATCTTGTCAATAATTGTTCTTTGCCTAGCTACATCGGGTACTTGAGTCTCCGATGCGGCCCCGAGGTTCATACTTTCATCCGTCATAGCCTAGGATAAATAAAGGGGATTATGAATTTTACTGAATAATTTTAAGATTCTAAGAAATTAGATGGTTCAATGTAGGCATACATGAAGATCTAAGAGAAGTTGAATTAAAATGTAGTTTAGAACTATCTGCAGAAATTTCTGGTCATAAGGGTGCTATTCTATTTGATATTTTTTATATTTTTAGATATTATTTTAACTTAAAAATTTTTATATAGATACATCTATAAGTCTACTATATCCCTGTAAAGTTTCATAATATTTTGACGCCTGTAAAATTTTTAAGAATTCAGAGAGTACATGCTGTCCAGATTTGGATGATTTCTGTACAGATTTTTTTATCATCAAATACACACCTGAAATATCAGTATATTTTAATTTTTACATATTTTTTATAAAATTATACTTATCAAGATTCAATTGAGTTTTTGAATCAACTCAATCGGAGTTTTACTTAAATAGTTATGATTTTTCAAAGTCAGACATTTTATATGGATTATTGCTGTCCAACTCAATAAATAGTTAGAAAAATTCTCAGAAATTTCCTAACGTCCAGATTTGATTTTGTATGTTAATATACAGCCTAAATAGGATCTAAGTATTATATTACAATAAATTAAAATGTCCTACGTATGTATTCTAAATTTCTCATCTCCCAGTTAAGGCTATTTATGAAGACTTAGAGCTAAATTTCTATTTTAGGTCCAATGTTTAAGATCAAACTTGGCTCTGATACCAACTTCGTCACGCCCCAAAATTCGGGTACCCGAATAGGGTGTCCAGGACCTGAATTTCAGGCCCGTGACCTATATAATAAAAAAATAAATAAAAATACAAATAAAGTATGGAAATTTCATGTGCATTTCATTTTCTCCCACCATAACAAAAAAAACTTAAAAATCCAAACATATATTAAGATAACTAATTACATACTCTTTTATTACATCGATGCATAATTATTTAACTTAACTTGAAGTGAGAAAATCAAGCTAACATTACTACATTTAGAGTTCTAAAATAAAATAAAATCTATCCTATGTAGAATGACATGCCACGTGCATCAAATCACATTCCATGCCCCACTACTAATAGAAGTACCCTGCATCTTCAAAATATTCATAACCTGAAACGGTTAACACATAATGAGTTGACAACTCAATAGGATCACATCAATCCCAAGTTGAAAATCTCACCAATATTACCAAATTAAATCTCGACATATTAATCAAAATGAGACGAACATTGAATATAAAATCATAGTAAATAATAAGACATTCATGAACATGAAATAAATAAATTATTTAACATAACTTTTCTAAAAATGTTAAGATTTGGAGTGGGCAAAACACTCATGTGTGTTGATCCTTTTAGGGGATGACCCACGGCAGAGCACTGGTGTTGATCCTTTTAGGGTATGACCCTCGGCAGAGCACCGGTATAACCCTTTTTGGGATAAAAGCCCAAGGCAGTGCACCCGTGCGTACTGATCCTTTTAGGGAATCACTCAGGGCAGAGCACCCGTGCTGATCCTTTTGGGAATGACCCTGGGCAGAGCACCCGTGTCGTGTTGATCATTTCGGGAATGACCCTGGGCAGAGCACCCGTGAGAATCATCGTACAAAAAAATAATTATTCACATACGATGCATCTAACTTACAAGGAAATATTGTAATAATTAATATCAGAGTGCCTATAACAGATAATACGGTGATCCTTTTAGGGCATAGCACCCGTAAAAAATTAAAAATAATAGTTCACATAATAATTATTCATCATCAATAACAAATAATATCAAATGCAAATAATAAAGCAATACATAATAATAATAATAATAGCAATACATAATAATTGCATTTGTACAGTAGTCAAATAAAAAAATTTCTTTCAATAGGAAATTATTTATGAATATTTCGATGTCTAGATTATATAAAGCAATATATATGAATTTTTCAATGGAGGAATGATCACCTACCTGATATGGAAAAATAGTGTGATGGGAGGAAATAATCTGAAGAGATGCTAATTTCGACGTGCACTAGCTTGGATTAATCAACTCTGAACTCGATGTTGAACCCTTACGTACTCCCTTTTCCTAATCTCTCTTTTCTTCTCAAAATCTTTCTTTTGTGATTTTTTTTTCTATGATTTTCTATATATAGCATGAGAAATGGGGTATAAAATAATGTCAGATGAGTTGATGGGTTCTGAGTCTAATGGACGGTTTAGATTGAGGAATGGGTCCCACCATGATGATGGAAATCATGGTGAATGAGTTCCCATCCGCAACCGTTGAAGAGAAGTGGAAAAGAGAGGGAGTCGTGGAGGAGAGAATTGTGGGGAAGCGGAAAGCAAGTGACACACGTCACTTGCTTTGCTTTATTTTTTTTTATTATTTTTTTTTGAAAAATGGGCCCCACAGCTATGACGTGATAGATCCACACCGTTCATCAGTTTTGCCCGACAAGACTATGGCATGAGCCCAAAAATGAGGGTCATCCAAAGCTCATGTGGGCCACATCATATGAAACAATGGGTTAACGGTGGAACCCACTGTTTAAAAAGAAACAGGGTATTACAGGGTTGGCCCATTGGATTTCATCGGGCTTACAACAGAAGAACCAGTCCAAAATCCAAAATCGGGTTGAGCCGTTTTTCAGTTTGGATCGGGTTTATGAACAGATTGGATGGGAAAAAAATGTTATGGTGGGCCCTACGAAAATTTTTAATGGTGAAAATCATCATCCCCTGCTGGTATTTGTGGTGTGGTCCATTTAATTTTGGGATATTATTCATTTTGTTGGATAACTCTCTAAAATGATATCGTAAACACAGTTGGGCCCACCATGAATGTATTTGTCTTATCCACTCCGTCCATCCATGTTTTCAAATCATTTTAGTGGTTCAGCCCAAAATTGAGGTATATCTAAAGCTCAAGTGGACCATACCATAGGAAACCTTGGGAATAATGTTTCCACCATTAAAACCTTTCTATGGCCCACGGTGATGCTTATTTGTCATCCAACCTGTTCGTAATATCACAAAGACATGGATGAAATGAAAACACAAATATCAGATTGATCTAAAACTTTTGTGGCCCCCATGAAATTTTCAATGGTAGATGTTCAATTCACACTCTTTCCAGTAGAGTAGTCCATTTGAGCTTTGGTAGTGTTAATGACACCCACCGTTGAAACCTTTCTAAGGGCTAGCATGATGTTTTTTTTTTTTTTTTTTTACCATCTAACCAATTCATAAGGTCATGTATACGCAGATGAAGTGAAAACAAATATATCAGCTTAATCTGAAACTTGTCCAGCTCTTAAGAAGTTTTTAATGGCGGAAGTTCAATCCCCACTCTGTAGTCCACTTGAGCCTTGGACCCACCCCATTTTTTGGTTAATATCTTAAAACGATCCGAGAAAAGCGTTGAACGGTATGGAGAAAGTCAATCCATGACTTGGGTGGCCCAAGAGCTTAAAAATAAACCCAAACTCAATCCATGACTTAGGTGGGCCACACCACATAATATAGTGGAGAGGGGTAACATTCATAATCATATATTGGGCCTACCTAAATGTGATTCACAGATCCAGCCCATTCATTATGTGTGTCCCACTTGGATGAGGGGTTAGACTAAGTTTCAGCCACATCCAAAACTCATCTGGGCCCCACCAAGTGCTTTTATATTTTTTAAGATGTCTTCACATAGTTTTAGATGGTATGGCCCACCTGAGTTTCGTATACGGATGATGGTATGGCCTGAAAATGAGATATATCCAAATCTCAAGTGGACCACATTACAGGAAACAGTGTTGAATGAGCGTCGACTATAAAAAACATTTTGGTAGCCATAAAAGTTTTGGATTAAGCTGATTTTTGTTTTTTCCTTCATCTGGTCCTGTATGACCAAATCAATAGATTGGATGTCAAATAAACAGTACAGTGGGCCTTAGGAGGATTTTAATGGTGGATATACAATTACTATTGTTCTCATGTGGTGTGGACCACCTGAGATTTATATCTCTCTAATTTTTGGCATAAAGATCTAAAATGATCTTTAAAAATGGATGAACGGAATGGATGAAACACATACATCATGGTAGGGCCCACAGAGCACCGTCCATGGTCCTGCCCAAAATTGGGCGCGCGCTCAAAACAGAGCCACGCCCTATCTCCCCCCATTCTCTCACTCGCCGCCCTCCATCTTCCCTCTCTCTCTCTCTCTCTCTCTCTCTCTCTCTCTCTCTCTCCCTCTCTCTCTCTCTCACCCCTGCTCTCTCTCGCCGTCCTCTCTCTCTCTCTCTCTCTCTCTCTCTCTCTCTCTCTGTCCCAGTCCCAGATACCCCTAGCCCGGAGGCCATGCGTCGCCCTCCTTCCGACGACGGTCCGACCTCTCTCTCTCTCTCATTTCTCTCAAACAGATATTTAGGTTTTTTATTTTTAGATATGTAAATCCACAGATTATTAGAGGATATAATATTGGAATTAGGGATTCCCTAAACTCTGTAATGGGAAAAGGATTAGGGCTTTCCTAAGAAATCACTTCTTTAACTTTTTTGGATTTCTTGATTTTTTGGACCAATTTGGAGGTTTTGATGTTCTTCTTCTTCTTCTTTTTTTTTTTTTTGGGCGGGGGGGTTAATGGTCGTGATACCCCATGGTGGTGGGGCCGCTTTTGTATTCATGAACTGCTGTCTAGTTTTCTTGAATTTGGCTGTGTTGGGCACACATGTGCACCATGCATATGGGGGATGTGTGCATGTGCGCTCCACCTTCTTCTTCGTTTTTATTTTTTTTATTTTTTTTTTTGCATTGATTTAGGTAGGGGTGCCGTCACTTGTGTGCTTTCTGAATAAGGTTGATGCTGTTGATGATCCAGATCTACTGGAACTTGTAGAGATGGAACTACGTGGTATGTGTTATGACCGTTGTCATTCATTAATTTATTTATTAATGTTTTGGTTGTGAGGCATCCTATTATGCTTGCTTGAGAGAAACTGCTTTGTTTGTTAAATAGCAGTAGCTACTTGTAATATATGATTTGGTTGATGGTTGTTGTCACATATTTGAAGATCTGCTGTATTGTATTTATATGTGGTGTCCTCAGGTCTTACATGAACTAATTGATGACTTCAATTGGACATGCCAAATTTGGATGATTAATGATTAATATAATTTCCTATCAAACATTTCTCAAAGCACTTGCATCCATTCCTAAAACCTATAGCCTAAACCTAAACCTAAAACCCAAATGTAAACCAGATCTCGAACCCGAACCCAATTTCCTAAACCTAAACCTTAACGTATTCTCAAATCCCTAAACCTAAACCTACACCTAATCCTAATCTCAACTCCCTAACCTAAACCTAAACCTAAACATGAAAACCCAAACCTAAAACCGATCCCGAACCCGAACCCGATTTCCTAAACCTAAACTTATAACCTTAACCTAAACCTATTCTCAAATCCCAAAACCTATAACCTAAACCTAAACCTATTACCTAAACCTAAACCTAAAACTTAACCTATAACCTAAACCTTAACCTATAACCTAAACTCAATTTCCTAAACCTTAACCTATAACCTAACCTAAACTTAAACCTATAACCCGAACCCGATTTCCTAAACCTAAACTTTAACGTATTCTCAAATCCCTAAACCTAAACCTACACTTAATCCTAATCTCAACTCCCTAACCTAAACCTAAACCTAAACTTTAAAACCCAAACCTAAACCCGATCCCGAACCCGAACCCGATTTCCTAAACCTAAACTTATAACCTTAACCTAAACCTATTCTCAAATCCCAAAACCTATAACCTAAACCTAAACCTAAACCTTAACCTATAACCTAAACTCAATTTCCTAAACCTTAACCTATAACCTAACCTAAACCTAAACCTATAACCCGAACCCGATTTCCTAAACCTAAACCTTAACGTATTCTCAAATCCCTAAACCTAAACCTAAACCTACACCTAATCCTAATCTCAACTCCCTAACCTAAACCTAAACCTAAACTTGAAAACCCAAACCTAAACCCGATCCCGAACCCGATTTCCTAAATCTAAACTTATAACCTTAACCTAAACCTATTCTCAAATCCCAAAACCTATAACCTAAACCTAAACCTTAACCTAACCTAAACCTTAACCTTTAGCCTAAACTCAATTCCCTAAACCTTAACCTATAACCTAACCTAAACCTAAACCTATTGTCACGCCTAAACACGGAAATTGGATTTACAGGAATCCTGATCGCCGAATCCGGTGCCGACAGCTTTCGTAGTACCCTATTCTCGGCTCTTAGCGTCCATACGCTAGATTCCGATCCTGGGATCCTACAAGGAGGATTTTTTTTGTGTACATTTAACTCGTAATAAGCATAACCACAAGTATACCCAAATCACAAAGGCAACATCATCATTACATATCCACTAATATAATCATTTAATTACAATACTGAAGGAAAATACATAAGTTAAAAATCAAGCTCTAGAAGAACCGCTGCATGCTCCAAGCTCAACACTGCTGCAACCTAGCATCACCTGCACGCATCTATCGTGCATAAGCTTATAGAAAGCTTAGAGGGTGGTGTAAGTGTGTGCACAAGGTAAGTGCCAAGTATTCAATACAATGCCATCATCATACAGTACCGAAAATACTGGTAATCCATAAATCGTACAATATCGGGATAAACAGAATTACTAACAAGATAATGAATTATTAGGGTAAGCAGAAATATTGACAAGAGCAAGAATTATCAGAGTAAACAGAAATACTGGCAAGATAATAAATTATACGATAACACAGTAAGCGGAAATACGGACAAGCCTATGAGTCAATCAATATCAGAATACGCGATATAGAACAGCTATGCAAATGAGGAGTCATAACGAGCCAATTATCAAATGCCGAGGATGCGATGCAATATGTAATTCCTGATGAGTCCATAAATAACGTCAATTGTATCTAGACCATATAAATGCAGAAACATAATAACCTAAAATACCATATGCCACAGATGTAATGCAATATGCGGTGCAATTGGAATGACCATGCTGGAGTGTGAAGTAGGGATGATAGTACGTAGCATCGTAGGCTATGGGGTCTATCACAAGGGATTTCTATCCAAACCAATCCCATACCTAAATTTAGATAGTCAGATTCAATGTGGTGAACTCCTGATCTCAAGTTAGTCACGTGCCCAACTGAAATCCTACTCATGCGAAGGTACACGTAACAAATAGTTACGCACCACCAACCCAAGTGGATAGTGAATGAATGAATGAATGAATATGCAACTCCTGCTCAATAAGTCCACATATCAGTACGGTTCATCTCTGGGATCATCACCGGGGTCTATTACACTCTAGCCAGCTTACCGCCCCTATCCGAGTGTACAACTAGGTAAGTGGAAGAGACCTTATTATCCGCATGCCAATATTGGGCCCGGCTCGTCGATAGCGGACCCATTCCTCAAGCTGGTCAAACTCAACCTAAATATTGCCCCCTCGCTCAGGCGGGTAAGGTCACACCCCCTCCCAACCGATCACGACATAGTGGGAGACGCGACCTACTGGTATACGGCCCTCACACGCTCATATATATCCACTCGGTCTCAATGTTGGGACGTCTCCTGGCGCGGAGGTTTAGGGATTTTCACCCGGGGATATGTATAGCGCCCGTATATTAGAACCAAACATTTTCGGTGTCTCATCTGGCCATCCACGATATGCCTATGGAGGCTACGGCCCTGATATCGCTAGGGCGTACAATAATCGTAATGCAAGATGCATGAGTCATACAATCCAGTCATGCATCAATCTCGCGCATACTGTGCGCTCATGTGAGACAATCCACCTATCAGGGAGTCTCATAACAGTCTGTCCAATGACATATGCAATGGTCAACCACATCTCATAACAAATATGTAGATGATGCATATGAGCATGTGTCATGATGCTATGCAGTCACATACTCATAGTCGGTATCAATAGTCCGGCATCGACAATCGACCTCGACAATGTGGACATTTAACCAACATTGTTCCCCAAGAAATGACCCACAAAGAGCCTAACATATAATGGACCCATGGCCTCACACAACGGTCAAATATACAACATCATGGGCCTCACTCAAGAGCGTAATACACATCACGATGGGCGTAACATACATCACAATGGGCTCCATCGCTTGGCCCACAAATGCATCCCAATGGGCCTCATCGCATAGGCCTCATATACATCACATTAGGCCATAAACATGGGCTGAATACACATCACAGCGGGCCTCAAATATGAGCCGCATATACATCACATTGGGTCTCGATAATCGGAATCGACAATCAGCCATGATAATTGGCCTCGATCGATAATCGATCAATCGACCACGACAATTATAATAGGTAACCAGTCTCGATAATCGACCCCGATCGATAATCGGTCAATCGGTCATGACAATCATAATCGGCCTATACAATCAGCCTCGACAATCGTAATCGGCTTCGATCGATAATCGGCAATCGGTCACGATAAATCAGAATTGATAATCGGCCTCGATCGATAATCGGCGATCGGCCACAACAAATCATAATCGGTAATCGGCTTCGATCGATAATCGGCGATCGGCCACAACAAATCATAATCGGTAATCGGCCTCGATCGATAATTGGCGATCGGCCACAACAAATCATAATCGGTAATTGGTCATGTCAATCGGAATCGATCGATAATCGGCCTCGATCGATAATCGGCCTTGATGAGAATGGGTCGAATAAGGCCTAAAGGAAGGTCACAACATGTACATTAAACCATCATTGCCCGTCAATGTGGACATTTAACCAACATTGCTCCCAAGTAGTGGCCCACATAGATTTAAATGTATAGTGGGCCCACGACCTCACACAAAGGCTTAATATACATCGAATGGGCCTCATACAAGGGCCACATATACACCACATCAGATCTCGCCAAATGGGCCACGAATACTTTACAACGGGCCACATACCTAGGCTTATATACATCACAATGGGCCGCTTCTATGGGCCCGAAATACATCTCATTGGGCCTTACCAAATGAGTCTCAGATACATCATATGGGTCACAATTACATCACAATAGGCCTCACATATGGGCCTCAAATATACGTCACAATGAGCTACGACCCATGGGCCTCAATATACCTCATTTGGACCGCATTAATGGCCACACCAATGGGCCTAACATATATCACAATGGACCGTTTAATGGGCCGCACCAATGCACAATAGGTGGGCCCTGCACATGTAGCAAATGGCCCCACCAAATGGATAGTGTACCTGTTGTACACACATTAAGGTGGGCCACATGAGTGGACGACATAGATGAAACACATACAACATGTAGGGCCCTGCAATTACATAGCAGAAAGGCCCACCATCCAGCAAGCTGAATGGTGCAGAATTATATAACGCATACATAATGGTGGCCCCACATCTCTCGTGGGCGGACGACATAGATACAACACGTACATCACGTCGGGCCCACGTCCCATGGAAGGTGCATATAAAACATGTACAACATATTGGGCCCATATGTATATCACATTGGGCCATCTTTCATGGGGCCCAAAACACATCAAGTGGGCCGCATCAATGGGCCTTATATAAATCAAGGTGGGCCTCAATGGATGACCCACAAATACACCAAGATGGGCCTCGTCACATGGCCTTGAAATAATCTCCAAAAGGGTTGGACGGTTTGGATGAAACTTATGCATCATGGTAGGTCTCATAGGGATGGAAGACATAGATAAATCACATACTTCATGGTGGAGGTCCACACTGATGAAAGGTGTGGTCACAACACATACATAAGTGGGTCTTAAGTAGGACCCACCATAATGCTTATTTTCCACCCAACCTAAGGCCCAACAAAATGTTTATTTTCCACCCAACCTAGGGCCCAACATAATGTTTATTTTCCATCCAAACTGTTCATAGGGTCACATGGGCCTAGGGCCCACTGTAATATTTATTTGCAATCCAACCTATTCATAAGGTCACGTGGACCTTGGGTAGGGCCCACTGGAATGTTTGTTTGCCAGCCAACCTATCCATGAGGTCACGTGGACCAGGGGGCCCACGGTGGTGTTTATTTGCCAGCCAACCTGTTGATAGGGTCACGTGGGCAGGGAGCCCACCGTGATATTTATCTGCTGTCCAACCTGTTTATAAGGTCACTTGGACCAGGGGGTGGGCGTGGGGCCCATCGAAATGTGGTTCACAAATCCAGCCCACCCATTGTATGTGTCCCACCTGGCTGAGGGTCCAGACCAAGTTTCAGCCACATCCAAACTTCAAGTAGGCCCCACCAAGTGTTTTCATATGTTTTAGGCATGTCTTCACATGATTTCAGATGATATGGTCCACCTGAGTTCAGTCTACGGCTGAGTTTTGGGTGAGTCGTACCCAGGAGGATGGCCCACCAAACGCACGGGGTTGATGTTTGAAACGCATCACGTGGGGTCCACAGCTAGGGCCGTGAGGCCCAGCCGGTCCGTCCGCCGCCCATGCAGCGCAGGCGCTGCCTGCGTCTGTCAGCAGCAGCAGCAGTTGCTGTTGTTGCTTCTTCTTTTTTCTAGGTGGGACCCACATTAACTAGATCTACCCCGTCCATTGTATGTGTCCCTCAAAATTAGGGGTCCACACCAAGTTTCAGGTGGGTCCAAGCTTCTTGTAGACCCCAGCAATCATTTTCCCAAGTTTTAACGGAAAATACTAGCATTCTCAATGCCACGACCTGCCAGATAATTGGATCGGTCTCATTTTTTGGCTCAACGCCTAAAAAGATATGAGGAAAAGGATAGACGGCGTGGATTGAATACTTACATCAAGGTGGGGCCTGCATGAGTGGCCCACCATTTCCTTCCCTTTCTTTTCTTCTTTTGTTTTTTTTTTTAGCTCGTTAGTACACTCACTGTCAGTACACACACCCCACGTTAGCAGCACGTCCAGCGTCCAGGGACGCTGGACGGCATGGATATAACACAGGCATCAGGGCTGGGGTCCCACACGTAGGTGGTCCACGTTCATCAAGGTGGGTCCCACATGATCGTGGTCCACCATGCATGTGCATATATATATATATTAATATAAAATAAATATCATATATTATATTGCATATGGACTTTCGACCGCACGGTGGATTTCACCTAAAATGTGGTGGGCCACACCATTTGATGAATGGAGTGAATTTAACATGATTTGATGGGGCCCACTTCATTTTAAGGAGAGGAGGGAGAGAGAGAGAGAGAGAGAGAGAGAGAGAGAGAGAGAGAGAGAGAGAGATACGGTGAGATAGAGGGCCCCCGCCACTATGGGCCCCTCTCTACATTGCATACACCATTTGGGTCCCACAACAAGTGGCCCTTAAAACTGAAATTAACGGTGGATCACCCACCTCTAGGCCTTCTCTTTGTTCCCTTAAGCTCCTAAGCTCCTTGCCTTCATCTTTGATGGAGATTGATGGGGTTTTGATGGTGGGGATAAGGGATGAGAGGGTAGGGAAAGTGGGCCACACTTGTTGCTCTTGAAATGCTTGGATATATGGAGCTTGGGAGAGTGAAGATAGAATGAGAGAAGGAGAGAAATAAAATATTAAAGGGGATGGGTGTTGTAAGTAAAGGTGATGGGAGGTATGGACTTAGTTGAAAATGGGGTAAAAGAGGGATGGTGGGGAGAGAGAGGGGTTGACTTTTGAAAAAGGAGGGATGGGTTGTTATACTTAGGACATGGTGTGAACTTGACATTGATTAATGGGACATATCGTAGAGATTCTCTCGAAATTCGCAACGCGCGGCGTTTCTTCGGAATGAACGTGAGCCCACATCTTCTGGCGCGGGTAACGGTTTGGTGCGCGAGTCGCGACATTAGAACCGCGACGACGGTGTAGTCGCTAAGGTACAAGTATTGGGTCGAGCCGACTCAAATCTACAGTATATGACTTAGGATCGCGCGCAAATGTCGATTATACGTTGCTGGTTGCCGGAATTCGTCGGGAAGGATTGCGGGAGTCGACGGAATAGTAGAGACTAGGATACGGGTCTTACACCTATAACCTACACTTATAACCTAAACCTAAACCTATAACCTAAACCTATAACCTTAACCTTAACCTAAACCTATACTTATAACCTAAACTTATTCTCAAATCCCAAAACCTATAACCTAAACCTAAACCTTAACCTAAACCTAAACCTATAACCTAACACTTATAACCTATAACCTAAACCTAAACCTACACTTATAACCTATAACCTAAACCTATAGCCTAAACCTAAACCTAAAACCCAAACGTAATCCCGATCTCAAACCCGAACCCGATTTCCTAAACCTAAACCTTAACATATTCTCAAATCCCTAAACATAAACCTAAACCTACACCTAATCCTAATCTCAACTCCCTAACCTAAACCTAAACCTAAACTTGAAAATCCAAACCTAAACCCGATCCCGAACCCGAACCCGATTTCCTAAACCCAAACTTATAACCTTAACCTAAACCTATTCTCAAATCCCAAAACCTAAACCTAAACCTAAACCTTAACCTATAACCTAAACCTATAACCTAAACTTAATTCCCTAAACCGTAACCTATAACCTAGCCTAAACCTAAACCTATAACCTACACTTATAACCTAAACCTAAACCTATAACCTTAACCTAAACATAAAACCTAAACCTAAACATATACTTATAACCTAGACCCATTCTCAAATCCCAAAACCTATAACCTAAACCTAAACCTAAACCTTAACCTTAACCTAAACCTAAACCTATAACCTATAACCTAAACCTAAACCTACACTTATAACCTATAACCTAAACCTATAGCCTAAATAACCTAAAACCCAAACCTAAACCCGATCTTGAACCTGAACCCGATTTCCTAAACCTAAACCTTAACGTATTCTCAAATCCCTAAACCTAAACCTACATCTAATCCTAATCTCAACTCCCTAACCTAAACCTAAACATAAACTTGAAAACCCAGACCTAAACCCGATCCCGAACCCGAACCCGAACCCGATTTCCTAAACCTAAACTTATAACCTTAACCTAAACGTATTCTCAAATCCCAAAACCTATAACCTAAACCTAAACCTATAACCTTAACCTAAACCTAAAACTTAACCTATAACCTAAACCTTAACCTATAACCCTAACTTATAACCTAAACTCAATTTCCTAAACCTTAACCTATAACCTAAACCTATAACCCGAACCTGATTTCCTAAACCTAAACCTTAATGTATTCTCAAATCCTTAAACCTAAACCTACACCTAATCCTAATCTTAACTCCCTAAGCTAAACCTAAACCTAAACTTGAAAACCCAAACCTAAACCCGAACCCGATTTCCTAAACCTAAACTTATAACCTTAACCTAAACCTATTCTCAAATCTCAAAACCTATAACCTAAACCTAAACCTATATAACCTAACCTAAACCTAAAACTCAACCTATAACCTAAACCTTAACCTATAACCTTAACTTATAACCACCTATAACCTAAACTCAATTTCCTAAACCTTAACCTATAACCTAACCTAAACTTAAACCTATAACCTGAACCTGATTTCCTAAACCTAAACCTTAACGTATTCTCAAATCCCTAAACCTAAACCTACACCTAATCCTAATCTCCACTCCCTAACCTAAACCTAAACCTAAACTTAAAAACCCAAACCTAAACCCGACCCCAAACCCGAATTCCTAAACCTAAACTTATAGGTTATAGGTTAGGTGTAGGTTTTAGGTTTAGGTTATAGGTTTTAGGTTTAAGTTAAGGTTTAAGTTTTAGGTTTAGGTTGTAGGTTATAGGTTATAGGTTTAGGTTAAGGTTCAGGTTTATGATATTTTTGTTTATGATGTTAAGCTTATATGTATTTATGTGTGAATAAATGTGATGTGGATAAGATTGTTTGTGTTTGGATGAATTTAGTTTATGTTTGGATGGATTTACTAGTTTGGGTTTAGATGGATGTGAATGTGAATATGATGAAATATATTATATAACAGCCGTATATCAGGATGAATATGATGAAATATATTGTAACATGTGTATATCAGGAATTTTGTGCTGGATTATTTTTTTTAAAAAAAAAGAGAGTCTTTTACCTACAAAAATTTTCATAGGTAAAAGTTTTATAAATAGTTTTACCTACGAAAACTTTCGTCGCTAAAAGTTTAACATTTATTTTTTAGTGACGAAAATGTTCGTCGCTAAAAGTTTTGTAATTTAACATTTATTTTTTAGCGACGAAAATGTTCGTCGCTAAAAGTTTTGTAATTATTTTTGGCGATTCGTCACTAAAAGTTTTGTAATTATTTTTAGCGATGAAATCAATCGTCTCTAAAAGTTTAACATTTATTTTTTAACGAAGAAAATATTCGTCGCTAAAAGTTTTGTAAAAGTTTTTTAGCGACGAAATAATTCGTCGGTAAAAGTTTTTTTAGCTATGAAAAAATTCGTCGCTAAAAAACTTGCCTTTGCCGACGATTAAAAGTTTTCGTCGATAAAAACCTTTTGCGTCGGTCTTTTGGCGACGAAAATTTTCATCGCTAAAACTTTTTAGCTACGAAAATTTGGCTTTTAGCGACGAAAATTTTTGTCGGTAAAGGTGGGATTTCTTGTAGTGGTCCAAGAAGGTTCCAACGTAGGTATTTCTTTTCCCAAATTTTCCTCTTGTGTGGCCAACTTAAATTTTGTATATGCCTCATTTTTGTTAGCAGTTCCTTAGATGATCTTGTAATGGATTTCTCACCAACATTACAATGGCCCCAGCTAGCTTCCCAAGACTGGAACTTCCTGGGAAAGGCTTCTGCTTTAGTATTAAATCCGTAGCCCCATGCAAGCTCGACTTATCTGCGACCCAGGAACCAACAACGTGGGTGCAAACTTGATTGTAGGGCCCATCTCGATGCATGAATTATATATCTAGGCCATCCATCCTTTAAACAGCTCATTTTAGAGCATGATCCAAAAAATCATAAGCAAGTTTCAATATGAGATAGACCACACCAAACAAAATAATGGTAATTGAACATCCACCATTAAAAACTCCCTGGGGCCTACCTTAATTTTTACTTGCAATCTAACACATTGATAAGGTGACAAAGATATGGGTGATGGGAAAAAACAAATATCATCTTGATCCAAAATTTTTGTTGCCTACAAGAAGTTTATAATGGCAAAAACGATTGTTTCTTATGTTTTGGTCAATCTGAGATTTGAATCTACTTAATTTTTAAGCCTATGCCACAAAATAGTTTGAAAAGATAGGTGGATGGTGTGGATATACAATTGGTACATCAAGGTGGGCCCACATTCAGGGTGACACGTACTGGGTGAGATATGGGCCACACCTAACCATTCCACACTCTCTCTTTCTCTACCACATATTACAACTGACTAAGGTGAGTTTGAATGAGATACCTAACCATATTACAACTGACTGAGGTGAGTTTGAATGAGGTACCTAACCCCATAGCACATGGACCCATCGTGATGTTTTTGAGAAATCCTCTCTGTCCATCCATTTTTGCGGTTCATGTTAAGATATAAGAACAAAAATCAGGCAGATCTGAAACTTAAGTGGGCCACATGACTAGAAACAATGAAAAGGAGTTGGTTACCAGTCAAACCTTTTTGGGCTCTACTATGATGTTATTATGCAATCTAAACTGTTCATAAAGTTGCACAACCATTAGTAAGGTCATTATTATTGGGATGAACTGAAAGAACAAAAATATTAGCTTGATCCAAAGCTTCCATGGCCCACGAATGTTTCAATCCTGGGCGTATAATCTTACTGTTTTTTTATCATGTGGCCCACTTGAGCTTTGGATATGCCTTATTTTTTAGATCATGCCATAAAATGATTTGGGAAAACATGTGAACAATATGGATTTATCACAAATACTATAGTGGCCCTATAGAGTTTACTTAATGGGTTCAATAGCACTGAGTTCCGCAGCAGGCAATCCGCTTCCCTCCGGCTATTGAGCATGGGCGTTTTTGTCTCTTGAAAATTCGAATTCAGGTATGGGTGTACACTGAGTCGAATCGAGTCGAGTTGGCCTCAGCCCGACTCGGCTCGACCACTAGCTGACCCCAACTCGAACTCAGCTTGGCTCGGTCCTCGAGCCTGACTGGCCAGCTCGACTCGGTTCGGTCACACAACTCGGGCTAGTTCGATTCGAGTTCGAGCCAAAATTGAGCCTCTGTGGCATTTTCACATACACATGCAATGCAATATCAAAATCAAGGAAAAATGGTATTTGTTTCATATACATACCTTCCTTGCCATTTATGATCGGTTTTAGGACAAGTATTTCATCGAACATGGAGCTAAAATCGGCCGACTCCGTTGATTTCATCGAACACCTTATAGGCAACATCAAAATTAAGGAAAAATGATATTCGTTTCATATATATACCTTCCTTGCCACTAGCCGACACTTCTTTGAGTCATTTAATCAAACACTTGGTGAGCAACATCAATATCAAAGTAACCGAGTCACCGAACTAGTTCGATCCGAGTTGGGGTTCGATCCAAGTCGAGTTGGGCTCGGGTAAGCTCGAACAAGAAATTTTTTTGAGCTCAAAAAATCAGCTCGACTTAGCTCGAACTCAGCTTCGAACTAAGTCGAATCGAGCTTTTTCGAGTCGAGTCGAGTGAGCTAATCGAGCTAACTCGGTTCATGTACACCCCTAATCGGAGAGTTAAAAAAGGTTTTCCAAGGGAGGCTAAAGACGTAATTTGACCATTAAATTGGAGCCATTTTCGTAAAAATCCCAATAAATGAGGTGTTGTGTGGGATGCGGATTAGATACTGACAGGTTGAGTAGCGAGACTTGCTACTGAAGTGATGTCACCAAGTTCTGTGGGTCCCACCATGATGTATGTTTTGTATCCACACCATCCATCCATTTAGAGAGATCATTTTACGGTGTGAACCAAAGAATGAGTCATATCTAAAGCTCCAGTGGACCCCACCATAGAAGACATTGGATAGAGTGATGCTCACCATTAAAATTTTCTAAGGGCCACAAAAGTTTTTGATCAAGATAATATTTGTTTTTTTCCCTTCTTTAATGTCTTTGTTAACTTATTAACAGGTTGGATCTCAAATAAACATCACGGTGGACCTTAGGAAGGTTTAACGGTGAGGCTCACTCTCCCCACTGTTTTCTGTGGTGGGGTCCACTCCAAATTTGGATCTTACTCATTCTTTGGCTCATGCCCTAAAATGCTCTCCAAATGGATGGACGGTGTAGATACAACACATACATCATAGTGGGCCCACAGAACTTGGTGAAGTCACTTCAGTAGCGAGTCTTGCTACTCAACCTGTCTAATTCGCGTCCGTGGACAACTTCTTCTCCATTCTCTTTTTGAGAAAATGATCGACAGAATGTGAGATGAGATGCAGGCACTTATAAATTGCATATTTTTTATTAAATGTAGGGCTGTACACGAGTCGAGCTAGCTCGAAAAGCTCACACAACTCGGCTCGATTAAGCTCGGATTGACTCGGCTTGAATGGCCGACTCGGGTCGAGTCAAGCTAATTTTCTGAAGCTCGAGTTGAGTTTGAGCCAAGTTTGAGCAAGGTGCATTTCAACTCGACTCGAGCTCGACTCGACTTGAGTAAAATTTTTAAACTTTTTAATACTACACACACACACACACACACACACACTTAAAAGTTATTTTAAATAAAAAAAACAACAAACCCTACCCAACTCCCCATACCCTTTACCCTCCCTCCCTCTCTCTTTGTTTTTTTTTTTTCCTAATCCAACCCAGCCGCTGCCCGCATGGCCCTACCCAGCAAACTTTACGCCGCTGCCCGTCCGCCGGTCGCCGTCGGCCTGCCCCTCTCTAGTCTCTAGTCTCTATCTCTCTCTTTCTCTCATTCTCTTACTCGGCCCACTCAGCAGTCAGCCTATTCGGCCACCATCCAAGCATTCACAAACAAAGATAGGTTTGTTTTTTTTATTTAATACAATAATTATATGATTTTAGTAGTAGTATATTCTTTTAATTTTTATTTTCAAATAAGAATTAGATTGGGTTGGGTTGGCCAGTTGGGCAATGGGTGATGGGTCGGGGGGGTAGGTTGGGTTGGGCGCTGGCTTGTTGGGTTGAGTTAGGTTGGGGTTTGGGTCGTGTCGGGTTGGGACCATTAGGGATTTATGGGTTGATGATACATCTAAACTAGGTACCACAACACAATTTGAGGATTTAATAATTTAGGTGACACCATATAAAATAATTTACAGCCATTGGTAAATAGCAAAACAGAAGTGTGATCTGTTCATTGAATGATACTTATTGGCTGTTGCTAAGGCTTTCAAAAGCTGATCTATGTGATTGTGCCAACCTATTGGATTGGTTGGATTTTATATACAAATGGAAGCATAAAAGCTATACATTAGTTGGACCTTAACTTACAATCTAACAGATTGGACTTTAGACCTTTGAATAAAATAAGAAGTCCAAATTAATTATGATAGAAGTGGCTCTAGTAGTCTAGTTACATAATTTTTGGAAGAAAAGGAAAACATTCGCTAAATTTGCTTTGTTTCTAAATGGTGTGCAGCAATGTCTTCAGATGATCCATCCACCGATATTCGGGATTATGTGTCACGCCCCAAACCCGGAAATCGGAATCACAAGAACCCCGATCGCCGAATCTGGTGCTGACAGCCTCTGTAGTACCCCATTCTCGGTTCCCAGTGCCTATGCACTAGATTCCGATCCTGGGATCCTACAAGGAGGATTTTTATTATTATTATTTGTATACATTTATCTCGCAATAAGCATAACCACAAGAATACTAAAATCATAAAGGCAACATCATCATCACATATCCACTAATATAAACTGTTGAATATAGTACTGAAAGGGAAATACATATGACAAAAATCAAAACTCCATAAGTCCGCTGCACGCTCCAAGCTCAGTGCTGCTGCAACCTAACGCCACCTGCACGCATTTATCATGCATAAGCTTATAGAAAGCTTAGTGGGTGGTGAAAGTGTGTACACAAGGTAAGTGCCAAGTATTCAATACAATGCCATCATCATACAATACCGAAATTACTGGTAATCCATAAATCGTACATTATCGGAATAAGCAGAAATACTGATAAGATCATGAATTATCAGAGTGAACAGAAATACTAACAAGATCATGAATCATGCGATAACAGAGTAAGTAGAAGTATAGACAAGTCCATAAGTCAATCAATATCAGAATACGCAATATAGAACAACTATGCAATAAGGAGTCATAAAAAGCCAAATACCAGATGCTGAAGGTGCAGTGCAATATACAAATCCTGCTAAATCTGTCTAGGCCATATAAGTACAGAAACATAGCGACCCAAAATGTCATATGCCTGCGGATGTAATGTAATATGCGATGCGAATGAAATGACCATTCTGGAGTGTGAAGTCGGGATGATAGTACGTAGTATCGCAGGCTACGGGGTCCACCACAGGGGACTTCTATCCAAACCAGTCCCATACCTAAATTTGGATAGTCAGACTCAACGTGGTAAACTCCTGACCTCAGGTTAGTCGCACGCCCAACCGAAATCCTTGCCATAACGAAGGTACACAACAATTAGTTGCGCACCACCAGCCCGAGTGGATAGTGAATGAAATAAATGCATGAGTATGCAACCCCTACTCAATAAGTCCACATATCAGTACGGTTCCTCTCTGAAAAATCACCGGGGTCTATTACACTCTAAACCAGATTTCTGCCCCATCGCGCACAACAAGGTGAGTGGAAGAGACCTCACTATCCGCTGCCAATATCGGGCCCGACTCATCGATAGCGGACCCATTCCTCGAGCTGGTCAGACTCAGCCTAGCATTGCCCCCTCCTCTTGGACGGGTAAGGCCGTACCCCCTTCCAACCGACCACGACACAGTGAGAGACGCGGCCTAACGGTATACGGCCACCATGCGCTCATGCATCCACTCGGTCTAGACGTTGGAGCAACCTTTGGAACCAAGAGAGTTTAGGGACTTTCACCCAGGGATATCTATAATACCCCATATAGAACAGATTTTCGGTGTCCCATCTGACCATCCACGAAATACCTGTGGAGGCTACGACCCTGATGTCGCTAGGGCGTACGGTGGTCATGTCACACAAATGCGAGATGCATGAGTCACACAGTCCAATCATGCATCAATCCTGCGCATGCCGTGCTCTCATGTGGGGTAACTCCGCCTATCAGGGAGCCCCATGAACAACCTGTCCTATGGCATATGTAATGGTCAATCACATCTCATAACAAGCATGCAGATGACGCGTATGGGCATGTATTATAATGCTATGCTGTCACACACTCATAATCGGTATCAATAACCGGCATCAACAATCGGCCTTGACAATGTGGACATTTAACCAACATTGCCCCCAAGGAATGGTCACATATAACCCAATATATAATGGGTCCACAGCCTCGCACAAAGGTCTAATATACAACACAATGGGCCTTACTCAAGGGCCATATATACATAACAAGCGGACCCTGCTCATGAGCCTAATACATATCACAATGCGCCTTGCCCATAGGCCATGAATACATCACAATGGGCCTTGCCCATGGGCCTTAAATACATGGCATGTGGGCCCTACATATGGGTCTTGAATACATCAAATGGGCCTTGCATCATGGGCCTAATACGTGTCACAATGGGCCTCAACTACGGGTTACATGTATATCATGTAGGTCTCGACAATCGAAATCGGCCTCGACAATGGAAATCGGTGAGAATGGGCCTAACTAGGCCTAAGGGAAGGTCACCATGCGGGCGTTTAACCATCATTTCCCAAAAAAATGTGGACATTCAACTAACATTGCTCCAAGAAGTGCCCATATAGGGTTAAACGTATAGTGGGCCCATGGCCTCACACAAAGGCCTAATACACATCGCAATGGGCCTCACACAAGAGCTACATACACATCACGATGGGCCACATTACATGGACCTCGAATTCATCACAATGGGCCTCACTCATGGTCCTCGAATACATCACATTGGGCCTCGTACATATCCAGTGGGCCGCATCAATGGGCCGCACCAGTGGGCCATAAATGCGCAACAGGTGGGCCCTGTACATGGGCCTTATACATAATAACGGGCCCCATTACTTGGCTTGATATACACAACATCGGGCCTCACATATGGGCCTCAAATATACATCGCAGGTGGCCTCAAGAATACATCACAGGTGGGCCCTATCACATGGCCAGGCGGTGTGGGTGAATCACATCCATCAATGTGGGACCGGTAGAAGGACGGCGTGGAGATAAAATACAAATATGATGGTGGAGTCCTCATCACCGTCCAAACATGTTCGGTACCGTCCAGATCATCTGAACGGTGTGGACAAACAATTGCATCGTGGTGGGGTGGCACGACACCATCTAAACTGCCCAGCACAGATGAACGGAGTAAGTGTAATACATACATCAAGTCAGGGCCCCACTGTCCCTGTGGATGGTGGCGAGTGGAGCACGTACATCATGTGTTTAGCACAGATGAACGATGTAAATATGATACATGCATCAAGGTGGGGTCCTAAGGTGGGATGGCTGGGGGGTAAAATAGATGGATGACATGAGTGCAGAATAGGTGGACGACGTGGATCCATACGTTCAGGTGGTCCCTATTGTCAGGTCATCGGACGGTGTAGATATAAGACACATATAACACGTGTGGGTCCCATAAGGAATGACGGTGTAGAAAATATATAACATAAAGATGGGCTTACACACAACAAGTATGGGCCTACCAATGGCCCTAGGGAGAGTTGTAATGCGGACATTTAACCAACATTATACTTACAATGTGGACGTCAAACTAACATTGCTCCCAAGGCATGACCCGCCATAAATGCCAATACATGAACCACGGTGGAAGGACATTACAATGGGCTTCATGTACATCCCATTGGGTCTCGACCCATGGGCCTCCGATACACCAAATGGGCCTCATAACATGGGCCCTATTCACATCACAGTGGGTCTCAACCCACGGGCCTTTATACATCACAATGGGTCTCAACCCATGGGCTCTAATACATCACAATAGGCCTCAACCCATGGGCCCTAGGATACATCCAAATGGGCCTTATAACATGGGCCTTACATTCATATCAAGGTGGGCCTCAACAATGGCCTCATACACATCAAGGTGGCCTAATCACATGGGTCTTATGTACATCAAGGTGGATCACACCAATTGGGCCCCATGTATATCAAATGGGCCGCGCCAAATAAGTGGTGATAATGATTTCTGCAATTTAAAATTCCTAAGGCCCACCATAACGTAAATTTCCCATCCAACCTGTTCCTAAGTTAACATAGGGATAGATGAAGTGGAACAAATATCAGCTTAATTGGAAGCTACTATGGCCCTTACAGATTTTGAATGTTAGACGTCATTGTCCACTACTTAGATGGTGGGGTCCACTTGACTCTAGATCTGCCTCATTTTTTTAGTCTCAAGCCTGAAAATAAGCTGGCCAAATGATTGAACGGTCTGGATGCAACACAAGCATCATGGTGGGGCCCATGAAAGCCCACCATCAGGTATATTATATAATATATAATATATATAGTATATATATATATAATATATATACAATATACACACACACACACACACACACACACACACGCACACATACACGCATACACACACACGTGCACACACACGCGCACACACACATGCACACACACGCCTACACACACGTGCACACACACGTGCATACACACATACACGCCCACCATCCCCCGGACGGTGGGGTTAAAACAAATACATTACAGTTGGCTCCACCGTCCAGGTGGACGGTGGAAATAGAATACATATATCATTGTGGGTCCCATGTGGGGCCCACCTTAATGTTTACTTTCCATCCATCCCCTTCATAGGGTCACGCAGACCTAGGTGAAGGGCAAAAACAAATTTCAGCTTGATCCGAAACTTCTGTGGGCCCAAAAACGGTTTCAATGGAAGACATTTAATCACCACTGTTTCCTATGATGTGGGTCACCTGAGCGTTTAATGGGCCTAATTTTGGAGGGGGCCCACGTCAGGGAGAGGCCCACCTAATGAACGGGTTGGATGACAAATATACACAATGGTGGGGCCCACGGCTGGAGCCGTGAGTCATGCACGTCCGCCCGCCAGCTACCGCAGGACATCAACGGTCCTCTCCGTGTCAACAGTAGTAGCAATGTTGCTGCTGTTTACATGTATATATTTTTTTAAAATCGAATTTTAGGGGTTTTTCAGATGTAGGGCCCACATCAGCTGAATCCAGGCCTGCCAATGGATTCTACCATCCATAATCCATAAAAACTCATCAAGTCCAATATTGAGTATTTTCAGCATGTAGAAAGATTTGAGTGAATTTAAATGGTGAAAATCGTTGTTTGCTAAGGTACAGTCCACCAGAAACTCGGATCAGCTTCATTTTTCGGCTCAACGCCTAAAATGATCTCAGGAATGGAATGGACGGTTTGGATTAAAAGAATACATCAAGATGGGGCCTACATAGGCGGCTCACCCAATGAACTTTGAAACAAGCTAATATTTGTGTTTTCATTTCAGTCCAGGGACGTCCCTGGACGTCTGGGCGTCACACATGCTCAAGGTGGGCCCTACTCAGGTGGGCCATCAACTAATGGATGGTGTGGGTACAACACATATGTAAGTGGGCCCCACCTATAGATGGGTTGGATAAAATACATGGCTCATGGTGGGGTTCATCGGAGTGGGCCACACGGCCACATCATTACCAAGAAAAGGAAAAAGAGAGGGAGAATGAGAGAGAGAAGCACCCACCTTCAAAACTACTTCTCCGCCTTCCGCACTAGGGCAATCTAGCTCCAAGGAGAAAGAATCAATGGTTGAGATTGGATTTTAGAGGTTGGATGATGCGGTATGAAGCTTCATGGTGGGTGAAAAAATGGAGGGAAGCTTGGACGTGAGTTGCTCTCATGGAGCTTGGGGAGAAATGAGAGAGAAATGAGGAAGAGAGAGAGAGAGATGATAGGTGAGAGATGAGAGTGATGGATAGGTGTACTTGATGGGTGGAGAGAGAGTGTGTTAACTTTAGGGGTTGCTTTAGGATGGGTGTTTGTACTTGACATGATGGGATGGAGTACTTGACACTTGACGCGATTAATGGGACATTCTCCTGGGATTGCAACGCGCGACGTTTCCCTCGAACTGAACGCGGACCCACATCTCCTGACTCGAGTATCGTCTCGGCGTGTAATACGTGGTGTCGGAACCGCGGCTACGGCGCGGTAGCTTGGGTATAAGTCTTGGGTCAGGCCGACTCTGGAATACAGGATATGACACAGGGTTGCGCACAACTGCCGATTACAGATCACAGGTCGCCGGAGTTCGACTGGGAGGACCACAGAAGCCTACGGAATGGTACGGGTTGGTATACGGGTTTTACATTATGGATCTCAAGTGTAAACCCCAAACTCTGGAAAAATAGAAATCCAATGTAGTTTGTGTAGGGGGAGATGCAAAACCATGTCCCGAAGCACCAGAGGAGATACGATTTTTATACCAGGATCTTGTAGAATCTAACAAGAAGCTTTCTACCCCTACCCCACACCAAATGCAACTAGCCATAAGATATACCATAACAGACCTATTCTAATCAATGAAAATTCTGAAATAGAAAGGGTGAAGAGAATAAGTAGGGAAGAAGAAGGGGATAATGAAGCTAGATTAAGAAGACTGGAAGAAGAGCAATTACAATTAGCCTTTAAGTTAAGCAAGGAAGAGGCAGATGCATCAAGATATCAACGATGTGCTCCTCGACAACATGACGCAGAAGTAGGGCCGAGCTCGACAAGCAAGAAGTCATCAAAGTTTATTTCCAAACTCGCCTCATTCTACAAGAACTTAGGTATTCTGTATAGATCAACTCATAAAAATAGTTTGAAAAAATTAACTGAATTTATACAAGAGCATGGTGAAACAGTCTCCCCACCTTCTGATTCAAGGGAGGTTAATGAGCATATTGGAGTGGATACCACCAGTTCGAGCTTGGATGATGAAAATTATGGATTTGATCTAGAGTAGGATAAGAAGAATATTAAAAATTAACTTTGATATATTAAGTTTTTACTTGTAATCTTGTAGACTTGTAGTTATACTTGTATGGAGTAAATACATTGACTTAACTTTTCTACTATAATGCTTTAACTTAACTTACCTACTATAAGTGCATTATCTTTATTTGTTATTATTTTTTTTTCTTGTGGACTTGTAGTTGTATGGATAAACTGTTTCTTATATATTTTGATATTTGTTCTTTAAATATTGATGCTTATGATTATTTGTCATCTGATGTTGTTAATTAATATTTATGCCACCTAGTGGTTTATCAATATACCCCTTGTTTAGGAATTTATATTAAATAAGTACAATCATTCTACTGAAAATATTTATTTTTTATGGATTCCTAAATTGTCCCATATTGGACAGTTCGGTACCATACCATGTACTTAGGTTGTCATCATTAAATTTACATGTAGTTAGAATTTTGGTAGTGTTTCCCTATATTTTTTTCGGATATGTGGTTCTTTACTAGTTGGTTTCTACTACATGTGTAATGGATTACATGTGGGTGTGACAATTAATTAGTATTGAATTTTACATATATCTGGAGAATATAGGGAGATGTTATCAAAATTTTGGTTCGCATGTAAATTGTATGGGAACAATACATGGTATGTTACCAAATGAGATATAAACAATTAACACCTCCAAATAGAGACAAGTAGGAATAAGATATTTAGAGACAATTAGTAAACAATATTTAAAACAATTATGGACAATTTCTAGTTATGTATATGTATGTATCCCTGTGGATTTATTTATTAGGGGACTATTTGAGACGCTTATGTCTTGCAGTTTATGGATGGGCTCGATATTGTTTGTATATATTTTATATATACGTATAAATGTGATTGAGTGATTACTTCAACCTATAGAAGTCTTGATCTTACCCACCCTTGTTATCTTTTGATTTTTAGATAACCAGTGAAGAAAACTCAAATACTCTTGGCTCTGTTGCGTCAATCACATCTCCTTTTGTTGTGGAAGGAGACAAATTAGAAAACAAGGTTGAAATAGCTTCAGGTTCGGTGAAAGAGAAAAAAGATCGGCGATTTGAGAATCTTTTAATAAGATCATGCAACCAGATGGTTTAGTCAAGATTAGATGCAAGTTTTGTAAAATTCTTTACAGCAAACATTCTAGTTCTTCTACAACTCGCTATCAGAGGCATTTTGATAAATGTGTGAAGTGACTAAGAACATTGAAGGGTGGAGTCCAACAACTGCTTTCATTTACCATTTATAAAGAGGACGACTCTCAATCTACACTTTTAACGTATAAGTATGATCTGGATAAACTGAAAGAGTGGTTTGTGAGGATGGTGATAGTCAATGAGAAGCCATTTAGTATGGTAGAAAGCAAAGTTTTCATGAGATTTTTTAAATCCCAAATGTGAGAAGGCCTTTTGTATTACTATGAAAAGAGAGTGCATGAAGATGTATGTTGTTGAGAAAGCTAACTTGAAAGCTCTCCTGACATCCTTATCCAAAATAAGTTTGACTTCGGATATGCAGATGGCCTCGAATGAGAGAAATAGATATATGTTATTGACCGCATACTTTGTTAATGCGGATTGGAAACTACAAAAGAAGATTTTAAACTTTCGTTATGTTCCTCCTCCTCATACCGGTGTGGTACTGTCCAACTACATTTACAACTATCTTGTTGAGAGGGACATTGAAAAGAAAATTTCTTCAATTACTTTAGATAATGCCTCTTCCAATGATACTTTGTTTTCTTTCTTACGTACTCAGTTCAAGGCTGCCGGAAAATTATTTTTTGAATGTAAAATATTTCAAGTTAGATGTTTTGCTCACATACTTAACTTGATTGTGCAAGAAGGGCTGAAAGTAATTGATTCAATGATTGCCAATATATGAGATAACGTTCAATATATAAGGGAGTCACCTTCAAGATTGAGTACGTGGAATGATATACTCCAACATTTGGATTTGAAATCTAAACAGCAGTTGAAGTTGGATGTCTGCACATGCTGGAATTCCACTTTTGAAAGGTTGGATACGACTTTAGAATTTAAAGTTGCATTCCCTAAACTTTCGGTGCACGATAAAATATACGCATACATGCCAAGTGATGAAGACTGGAAGAAAGCTGAAGATGTTTATCAGTTTCTCAAAGTTTTTTACGACTGCACGAAGATTTTTTCAAGAAATAAGTATTTCATGGCAAATCAAATTCTTCCTGAAATTATTTTTATTATGAACGTGCTAAAAAAGTGTGCCGCTGATGGTCCAGATTTTTTAAAAGCGATGACTTTAGTAATGCAGTTGAAATTTAATAAGTATCGAGCTGAATGCCACTTGTTAATGACCATTGCAGTTGTCATAGATCCACGATACAAGATGGTAATGGTTAGATTTGTTTTCAGATCACTTTATTCCAGTTCCGAAAGAGTTTCAGTGGAGATCGCCATTATTAATGCTGCAATTGAAGAGTTATTTGCTTCATATTTGATAATTCGGCCGAAACATCAAGTGTAATAGGTACTTCTCAAATCGCAGGATGTTCTTCTACTGCGGGCAAGCTACTTAGTGACTTTATGTCTTTTTTAGACGAAGAAGAAACAGAGACGAAAAAAACTGAATTCGAAGTGGAGAAGTATCTAAATGAGCCGGTCATAAGGCTACAAGAAGATAATTTCGATGTTTTGCAGTGGTAGAAATCTCGAGCTCGTGAATACCCTACACTTTTGGTGATGGTATGAGACATTTTATCAATTTCAATTTCGACCATGGCATCTGAATCAACTTTTAGTACCGGGAGTAGGGTAGTTAGCAAGTATCGAAGCTCACTCGCCTCGAATACAGCTGAAACACTGATATGTACGCAGGATTGGTTGCATCTAGTTTGGGGAAGTAGCAATTTCGATGTTGAAGAGTATGAACAGAAGAATGGAAGTGAAGACATAGACTAAAATGCTTGAAGGAATGTAAGTTTTAAAATTTTTCATTAATGTTTTATATTTTCTGATATATTTTAACTCTTTGGATTTGATGTTGATTGTTGAGGACCACTAGAGGTTTTAATAATGTGGCATATGAGACATTTTATACTTAACATAATTGACATTTAACTTGTATTTTTTAGCAAAAAATATAATAAGTTAACATATGAACAAGCTTGACTCAACTCGAGGTAAGCTCAACTCGACTCGAACCACTAGCTCGACTCGAACTCGACTCAACAACTTTGACAAACAAGCCAAGCTTTAATGTTGAGCTCGAGGGTGAGCTTAAGCTCGAGCTTGAACTCGAGCATAGCATGGACGAGTTGAGCCGAGCTTGGCCCACCTCGACTCGACTCAGCTAGATGTACAACCCTAATTAAATGTAGTCAAATTAAACTGTCCAAATTATAATTTCCAATTTAGATGTACCATTAACCACGAATGACACTTATTTGATCTTCTCGATATCGGATTAGTGGACATTTATACGACAGCTAAAATGAAAAATATCCAATTGTCCTATTTCCACAAACAAGTGTCCACAAATCAAAGATTAGGATTGATTAATCAATCTTATCTTGATTTTGTGACTTAGCTATATTGGATTCCACCATTTAGCTTATGTTAATATATGTCACTTGCACAATTCATATGCGGTTGAGTATCAAGCATCATACTCCCCAAGTATCATATAACTAGGGGTGTCAATGGCCGGGCTCGGGCCTGTAGAATCAGAATTTTAAATAGGCCCAGCCCGAAACAGTTCAAAATCTGGGCCCAGACCAACCCAGGCCCAGCCCGTTGACAGCCCTACATGTAACTCCTCTCCTTTCCGTAGGGTTTGGTAATTAGACGTGTATGTGGAACCGAACACCAAACACAAGCTCATGCGTCACAACATGAGACTGTAAGATCTAGGCTTTCCATCAGTTGAGCAACACTTTTTAAATCCTCTGGCATAAAAATTAGGCCATTCCATCCCTTAGATGGACCACAGCTTATCAAAATAAATGAATGGCTATTAATTTAATTTGTACTTTCTGGCCACAGGAAGAGTTGAATTTGTCTGATGCTTCGATCGTGGGCCTATAAAACAATAAGCTCTATACATTTTTATATAGTAAACTTCTTCACATATATAATCAACCATTGGATAGTGTGCTTGACTGTAATTAGCTCATGTAATAGCCTATTGCATTGCCACCATGGGTAAAGTTGTCAATGGGCCGGACTAGCCCGTTGGGCTTTCGGGCCTAAAAAACCTCTATATATTTTTATATAGTAAACTTAGATTGTAATCAAGCTATCCAATAGATTATTAGATAGTGTTAGGTTGTAATGAACCTATGTAATAGCCTATTACATCATGCATGTTGGTAAGGTTGTCAATGACTGGGCCAGCCCATCTTAGGCTGGGTTTGGGCTGGAGTATAAAGCCCAAGGGCTGGTCTCCGGCTTAAAATTCAAGCCAATTTCTCAATCGGGCCGGGTTTGGACTGTGTGCAACATTCCAACCTTGGCCCATTAGGATTTGACAGGGCAGTTACACGATAGGTAAAAATCCTCATTTTGTTGCTCATGTTCCAACCGGTCGCAACATAAACATTTCAAAGCTTGAGTTGGACTATTTTAGCTCATCACGACCTAGGGTTGTCTCGGGCTTATGTTGAATAATGCAAGCTAGGCTTGGGCTAGAGTATCAAGCCCGAGGGCTAGGCTCAAGCTTAAAATTGAGGCTCATTTCTCAATTGGGCCAGGTTTCGACCATGTAACAATGGCCCATTTGCCTAGCTTGGTCCATTATATATATATTATATATATATATATATATATATATATATATATATAAGTAAAAAATCTCATTCATTCCTCTGCTTAATGCTCTCCCATGCTTCAACCCAATCAACTCTCGACCCAACATAAAAAACCCTAGCTAGGCTTGAGCTAGACTATTTAGCTTATCACGGGTTGCCCTAAGCTCAAGCTTGTGTTGAACAATGCAGGTAGGGCTTGGACGGAGCTTGACCCAGCCCTAACTCGACTTATTGACACCCTTACCTATGGGAGTTCTATACTCTCATTGCCAATCCTAAGCATAGATAAAGGAGATCGGTGACATCAAGTTGATAGTACGTGTCACACTTATGTTGTCGTAACTTTCATTATAAATCCGAACAATATGGCATTTCAAAACCCTAAATAGAGTGGAATGACAAAACAAGATTCATGTAGCGGACCCCAATTATTTTGGGATGGAGTAGTACACTTTTATATAGTAATATAGATATAGAAATAGGTATATTCTCTTTGGAATTAATCCATGCCAAATCAAAAGTACACCTCTCCTTAATTCTCTTACACTGAAACTACATTAAGAACAATGGGACTTCTAACCACATGTCTACCATCACTCCATGTTATGGCCCCAAACACAAAGCTCCCATTACTATCCTTATATGGCACAAAATCAACCCTATAAGTAAGCATTTCTCCTGTTTTATTAAACTTAGCTTATATGGCGTGACCGCAACCTTCACGCCTGTCGGATTCTCTATCTTGGGTACGTAGACTGATCGACCGCTACCGTAGTTAGTGACAGTCCGATACACGGATACGCTCCCGTTCATGCTACTGATGCCGATCGAAGGATAGTTGAGATTGTAGGATGGCATTGACATCTTCTTACAGGCGATAGCCTCCCCGGTGATATTCCGAAGCTGCGCGGGGTTCGCACCATTGCTACATAGAAAATCAATCATGTCGTCCACATTGTAATCATAGACCAGGCCTGGATTCAGTGCCGCAATCGGGTTCATGTGGCCGGATCCATAGTCAAAGGGCGTCGTTGGGGCGCCATTCGGTTGTCTAACAATGGTGTTTCCAGTGTTATCTATCAAGGTAGCTATATCAAGGATGTAAACAGGAAGAATTCATTAGTGATTGTTAGTAGAATTTCTACAATAATGTTTTCAGTTTGTGTAAGTGGGGCCCATTGTCAAGTGATCCAAGCCATTGATTTGATGGGCCTCACCATGTCCACAATCTTAAAAAATCCCTTAAGAGTTGAAAGATCTTATCTTCTCCATTTGAGTGTACAAACTATTAACTAATCAGTTATCATGGTCACATAAAAAAAGATTATTGGGCCATGGCCCATCAGCTGTGGGGCTCATAAGATCAACCGTTACGATAATGTCACGGGCCCACTTATAAACAAATACGTTGCATTATTAAGATAAAAAAGGCAAACCTGTGGTCATTAGTGCTGATTTTATCGTGGCCGGGCTCCAATATGGATGGCAAGATTTTATGATCGCGGCCGCACCAGTTACATGTGGGCAAGACATGGAGGTGCCTGAAATAATGTTATAGTCGACAGACCGCCCGCCTGCACCCTCCAACGCTACCGGTGACCATGCGGCCAATATATTCAGTCCAGGGGCTGTTATATCTGGCTGCAATTACAAATTTCGGTTAATGAAATACATATGAAATACAATGTAGGAAGAGAATAGAAATGATCACATCCAATAGGCCAGGATATATAGGCCTGGCCCAGACCACGCTGTGCTATCAGGCCCAAGGGGTAAGCCCAGCATGGACTGGCAGTGTAGGTCCCAGGTCGAACGAAAAAAGATTGGTTGGGCATGGGCTTGATTCACCTCGACTTGAAAATTGATAAAATCTAGGGTTGAAAGTCAGGCAGGTTGAACCCTATCGACCCGACATTAGGTTGAGCTCGGGCAGGATGTATTGGGTTTGGTCTTGAGCTTGGGCTATATAAACACCAACCCAATAAAGGTTGGGTCAGGCTTGGGTTGAGGTCTCGGGTTGCCCAACCCAACCTGAACCCAATATAAGTTATAAATTATAATTGAGTGTGGATCGTCGATGTTGAAGGCATAGAAAATTCTAGTACCATCAAGTATTATTGGTCCATGTCATTTTTGATGACTCAAGCTAACAAGATGTGCTATATTTCTCTCTCAAATAAATTAGGTGCTACACAACACAACCCGGCCTTAGAAGGAGTAGTCTTATATTTTAGATTGTATGTTTAGAAAAAAATAAAGTTTTTTTTTTTTTTTTTTTTTTTTTTTTAACGATAAATAATTGCATATATAATTAATAAAATTATAGGTATAAAAAATAAGACGTGTATTGAAATATAATAAACTAATGTAATAACAAAAATATTAGCATGTATCCACCTGACCATGCCGACTTAGGTTGGGCTTGGATTGAGAATTCCCAAACCGATCCAACCCTAATCAAATCCCTATTTCCCATCCCATGATCAGGTGGGCCACAACTTCACAAACAAACATACAGAATCCATGTGTTGCCTAACTGATGATTGAGACGTAAAATAGAGCCCAAACTGGGCCAAATGGACGGGCTAAAATCTGTCCTGAATTGATTGGCCCATACATGTGGGCCCATTGGCCAAACTAATAGGCAGGGGGCGCAGCATGATGAGTGTGCAGAATATCTGATCCATTGAGAACTTGGACCACAACAGGAAGACACATGATATTAAATTCAGGATAATCCATTCGTTGGGTGGGCAACACAAGTACATTAACTCATATTATTGTTTGATCATATTTTTACATCGCGTCCCTCTAGATGATTAGATGGGACTTATTTTTGGGACACTTGATAATCATGATGTGGCCCACCTTCTTAGATGAATACACTATCCTATGTACATCACATATTGGCAGGAAAGAAAATGGACGTACCTGATCATTTCTCAAGTTCTAAGAGATAATCAGAAGAAAATTCAAATTAGTGTGCCGTTTAACACTTACTTTGATAATATCCGGAGTGATAATGTTGGGTCCCATCGAAGAAAACACGGCCATCTCAGGGGCGGGCTTAACATGAAGAATTGTCTGTGATCGGGAGATCGTGGCCGTCGGATTACTATGATAATTGCAAAGCAAACAAGAACATGGCAAGATTAGCTAGGGGAAAGAGAGAAAATGATGCATAGAAATGTAAGTTAGTCATCAAGCACTCAGTGCAGGCACGTGTACAAGATCTGGACCGTTCATCTGTTGGGAGCACTGTGGATGAACCATTCTACTAAAGATGGCAACGGTCAGATGATCTATCCATCAATTTCAAGAACATTGCTTGTTGAAAATATAGATGAATCAGTGGCTAGGATCATCTAATTGGTGTGATTTCTGGGCGATCACCAACCTATGGTACGGGTAAATATATGAACGGTCCAGATCTCATACATGTGTGCCGCACATGGGGAAACTGCATATAAAGATGATAAGGTATGTGTTACTGTTGCGGAGTATGGTGGATCATACTCACGCATGCATCTTTCACCATCTGATCAATGGACATTCTTCCAGACCATTCGTCTATTCCTTAGCCGTCCTTTTGATGAAAATTGTTCGATGGTCAAGATCGCACGGTCATCATGATGGACATATCCGAGAGATCCACAATTAGGATGGTTGTGATCACCCAGATCGTCCACCACATGTACGGTCCATGTGTGCTTGAGTATTTATTCACCATACTCCTGCCAGAGTATCATAAAGTTCTAAAGAATTGGATTCTAACAGTGCGTTTGGATGCACAAACGAATTGAATTGCAAACATCCAATTCAATCACATTGCAGTTACATTTCCTTCAACTCCAACTTCAAACTAACCCAATTGCAATTTTGAGCCCATGAGGCAAAATTATCGCAATCCAATTCGATAGTGCATCCAAACACGCCCACCTGTTTCAATCACACTTGATTAAGAACTCATTAACTCTACTAATTCACAGCATTATAGAATTTGAGTTAAAACTTGTATTAAGGAGCCAAAGACTGGTCTAACTGAGTCAACTCGGCGAGTAAATCTTAACTGAGTCGACTCAGTGAGTTGTCTTAAGAGATTTAAAACTCACTTCTCAGTAGCTAAGTATGCTTGAAGTTCTTGAGCTTCTTCAAGCCCAATCAAGGTGGCCGGGATTACGAACTGGAAGCCGACATCTTTGGCAATTGGATCAATCAAGATCATCCCGACCCCGCCCCCCATCATTTACGACGACGCTTTTATCCGTCCGATTGTCTGTAACGGATTCGATCAGGCAAACCACGATCTTACCGTTGATCAACGTAGGATTCAATGAATCTTTTTGGCAGAAGCTGATTAGAAAAAGATTATTATAAGAATAGAAGGGATAGATTGAGAGTGGTAATTATAATTAGTGGATTACCTTGCATTTTGAGATGGGATGCCGGTGGCGGCCGCAATGCTTGCCGGTATCACGCCGGAGAAACCGTTCATTTTCAATGGATTCACCGATTGGCCCTGAGATTAGACATTGATAAGATGTTACAAAATGGCACATTAACAGTCAATGGATGTTAATCATGTTTACTTGGTGAGTGAAGTGTGTAAACCATCACCACGGTGATGATCTATTGATCATCACCGCGGATGTATCTATTGATCCAGACCGTCCACTGGAATGAACACCTCTTTGATGGGTCACCCTGAAAGAACTAGATTAATCGGATGGTCCAAACATGTAATTTGGTAAAATCCAATTACTTGAATTTTGTAGGTAGTGTTCTTCAATGGTTAGAATAATCCCAGGTTCTCAGGTAAGGTGGTCATTTTTAGAATGGCCTAGATCAAGGAGCACCTTTCACCTTTACTTACAGTGCTCTTAGAACACTGGATAATTGAAGCCACTGATCTAATGGGCCCCAATGTGAATACACCATACCTCCAAAAAAAAACTCCCCACTGGCAAAATCCTGACCTGTCTATCAGTAACCTGAAAATAGATCATTGATCATAGGGTGCATATGCAACCAGTAGAACCAGTAAACCAGACCGGAACTGAACAGACCGCACAGTTTGGTCCGGTTCTGAAGTGCACCTGTTTTGGTTGCAGCTGCAACTGCTGGAACCAGTAAACCGGACTGGAACTGAACAGACCGCACGGTTTGGTCTGGTTTTGAAGTGCACCGGTTTTGGTTCCGGTTCTGAAAATCAAAGAACTGATTAGTTTGGTTCGGAGAGTTCTATAAAACCAAATTAGACCCCATAACCAAACCTGGAGCTCGACACCTTGGTCAATGAATATTTTGAATTTATTTTTTAAAACATAAAAAACTAGACTATTCATCAAATGAATCATAACACGAATAGACATTAACAACAAAATCATTTTGGGATCACAAAAGTGGATTATAAAAACAGACAGTGACAAGATTACTTTCCATGAAAGTTTCTAGTGGAGGAGCTTGGACTGGATTATATTAAAAAAACCATGCAATTGTGCTAGATTATAAAAACTACGGAACTGTAAAATTGAACGGAACGAACTGGTTTTTTACTATCCGGTTCCAATTTGATTCTAGGATGCAAACGGTCCGTTCCGGTTTTGATTTTCCTGAAATAGTTGGAAATGGTTCACTAATCAGCCTTACACTTTTTTAGTTCATAATGAAATGAACCCCCGGATTAAGAGAAAATATCCCCAGCAGTGGGTGCCCCGAGACCTGGTCATGATTTTTAGAGTCACGTTAGGAGAACACCCTTGCTAACCGTCGTGTTAGATATGACTCTTTGCGCCTTTAGTCGGCCATAGGCTTAAGTCTGTCTAAGGGCTAAGGGTTAAGGGCAGTATCCTTGCAGGTATGAACCCTTATAGAGGGCGTGATACAGGGCTTTTATGGTCAAAAGAGCGACCAGTCACTCTTTTTTAAGGTCCGCAACAGAGCTTTTAAGTCGGTTCCGATTTCATCCTAGAATCTGACTAAATCGAGCCGTGTGCACCCCCTAATTTGATCCAGGTTCATCTGAAGATGGCCAAATATTGGATGGCTAGGATCTTCAATCTGGAAGACTTACGGGGCATTGTCTATCTATTGAATCAAATTTATATAATTCCTTTTAAAAAAAGACATTTCCAAACTTACCTTCAAGATTTTCAAATTTCCCAAAGTGACGTTGGAGTCGAACCGACGGTCCACTGAGCTAGCACCAACGGTGAGGATCCAAGGTGCGACGTTGGTCGCAGTGGTGGGAAGCCCAGAATTCCCAGCTGAAGCTGATGTGAGAATTCCCTTCTTGAAAGCAAGGAAGCTTCCGATCGAGTTCGTGTCTTCGAAGAAGCTGGGCTGGGGCGGTAACGGTCCTTCGGAGATAGATATGATATCCACGCCATCGCTGATGGCGTCATCAAATGCTGATAGAAGGTCAGCATCATTACATAGGTTGAACCAACAAGCCTTATAGATGGCGAGCCGTGCACCTGGTGCACCACCACGTGCAATGCCAGTGGCTAGACCTAGTAAGCTAGCATGAGCCACGGTGGAGCCCGCGGCTGTAGATGCAGTGTGAGTGCCGTGGCCATCGGAGTCACGTGCAGAGCGGAAGAACGTGCCACCGAATAATTCAAGTGGGCCATGCTCGGCCTCGAATCCTTGGAGTAGTAGCGTGCACCGATGATTTTCCTACGAAATTCCAAGACTTTTAATCGGAGTATATAAATCATAAAATCTTGAGGGCATTTTGGTATTTTCATTAATAAGAATATTTTCTTCTAGGGCTTTCAGAAGCTGGGCCTGGGCCCGGAATGTTTCTTTCCAAGCCGGGCCTGCAAAATAAAACCTAAACCTAGAGGTGGGCATCGAATTGAACCGAGTTAGGGCTTACCCGACTTGATCCGGTTTTGAAATGGGCTTAACCCAAACTTGAACCGACTCGGTATTGAGTCTAGCATGCCTGACTTGATCCGAGTCCGGGTCTGACCTGGACTAATTTGGACCAAGTCCGACCAGGTCATAATTATCGAGTCGAGTCAAGTGTAGCAGGTATTTACGGGCTGAAATCACCACTCAAAGCCTAGATTCACTTGCCAGAATTGAAGCCTCCCCATCAATTACAGGACATCTCAGATTCGAAACGTTGTATCTAGGTTTATTTTATTTTATTTTAATGTATATGTACGAGCGAGTTTCGGATCAAGTCGAGTCAGTACGGAGTTGGATTTCGGGCCGAGTCGAGTTGACTTGATTTGAATTCGGATTGGTCAAAGTCAACTCAATTTGTATCAACTCACCCACTCGGTTCGGATAAGTTGGATATGAATGAGTTGGACAAGTCAAGTTTGCCGAGTCAAGTCATCCTGTGCCCAGCTCTACCTAGACCTTAGGTTAAAAAGTATAATAATAACAGTTATCTATGTTCTTGCCATGAATTCCTTAAATTTCAAAATATACCAAGATAAACAAGCTTGAAAATTTTAAATTGAGCCTTGGGCCTGATATACCAGCCCAAAATAGGACACGCCCAATGGGCCACCCTAGCCCATTCACACTTAGTCCGGGTCCGTTTTATTTATTTATTTATTATTTTTCATTTCATTTTTTTTTTTTTTTTTTTTTTAAATTTTATTTATTTTTTATTTTTATGGGTAGCTTGTTAGTACGCACCCATGTCAGTACACACACACACTCCATGTTAGCCATGCCAGGGATCGATGCCAAGACCCAAGTGTTGAAACGAGTTATCACCACTCAGTCTGCCTGTTAGTTATCTTCATGCAATGGAGTGCTGAACTGGATCAGGTCTGGTCGATCTGACGACTCAGTGTGCACAAAGAGTGAATATAGGTCTGTCGATGGGCTTGGCTCCCCCGTCATGCTTTCGGGCCTGGCCTACTTTAGACCGGGCTCAGGCTGGTATAGTAGGCTGGAGGATTGGACCATGACCAGCTGTCAAGAGCCTCCAAGCCCGCCTGGCCCATTTAGGGTTTTAGGGCATTTTGTGATATATTATTCATGATCAGGCATTCTTAATGAACGGCCCAGATCTTTCACAAAAGCAAGTGGCCGGGCTCAGGCAATGCAATTTCATCACGTGATGGGGCCCGGCATGTTTCTTTTTTTGCCATCATGGGCCCAATGCGGTCTGGGCTTGGACAGACATCGGCCTGTAGCCCAGGCCCATCTAATAACAGATGTGAAATGCTGTGCATGGGAACATTTCTATTCATTTAGTTGCATTTGAATGAGTCTGTAGTCAATATCCTCAATCTGGAACCGTCCATTTGGTCCAATCTGCGATAATCAGGCTGCCCAGAAAAACTCATATGAATCAGATCATTCTTCTATTTTTTTACAACCGTCATTTTCCCTGGCCACACAATCGGATGGTCATCATATTCAAGTGAGCCCCAGAGAATGAACAACGGAGATCGACACTTAGAATACATTTTATAACAATCACAGCTGTCCAGTTTTCTCACATCATTTGCTGGATGGTTAGGATCATCAGATCGGTGTGATTTTTTCAAGGTAGCCCATGAATAGTAGGTTGGACCATATGATTGGTCCTGATCGATGACGTGGACCACCCACGTGTCCCGATTGGCTTACTTGTTGCAATTGGCCAAGGTAAATTCTCTCCAGTGACAACATTCTCCTTTGAATCTCTTAGGTACAGTCCTAGCCCTTCATCACAGAAGCTCTCTGACTCTGGCCAAACTCCTGCAAATAAATAAAAATGTAAATGCCAAAATACGGTGCTCCTAGTTGCATCTGGGAGCTTGGACGGTCCAATCGACTAATCCAAGCCATCCACAAGGTAGATGACGCATTTCGTCTGCTACCATGTAAAAGGTAGACAGATCAGATGATTCTAACCATCTAATCAATAGCCTATAAAATGGACGGGCAGAAAGCTATATAAAAGAAGGCCATCTTATGGATGGATCGGATCATTGATCAGTATTATTTTCATCTGATCTGATTGACTGGATGGTCATCTAAACTTATCGTCCATCTATCCAGGCCATCTGATCAATGGTCACCACTTGGGTTTTGCCAGATCGGAACCGTGCAAATTGTAGGCTGTGGCCCATACACTCCTATCCACGTTGACAAGGATATGCACTGTTTGGACGGTACAGATGATCTATCTACTATGTTTTATAACGTAAATGGAAGGGTGGGCCACTTACCAGTATCGATGGAGCCGATGATCACGTCTGATTCCGCGTTGATCTTGGCTATTGGTATTGGCTAATCGAATCTAGGCCTAAAAAATCCCACGAATGTGTGGTGTGCAAACGGTTTGTTTTTGCTTTCGAAGACCGAAATAACTTCTTTCCTTTCTGTAAACATCCACCAAAACCATGCAATTAGAAATCGTTAGAATCTTGGGAATGATCACATAGTTCGAGTAGTGTGGGACCCACATGAATTTTGAGTGCCATCCAACCCGTCCATTAGATGTTGCCGCCTCATTTTATATTAAATATCTGAATCCCAGCCTGATCCGTAACTAGAGGTGTACATCGGGCTGAACCGAGTCGAACTGGGCTCAACCCGGCATGGCCGGTCACCAGCCAAACCAGCCCAAACCTGGCCCGGCCACCAGCCAAACCAGCCCGAACCCGGCCGGCCTGGTCACTGGGCCAACTTGTCCAGCCCGAACTCGGCCTGGTCAACAATCGGGCGAGTTCGGGCCAGTTTCGGACCCATGATTTGGACAGCTTTGATTTTTTTTACTCTGCTCCATCTACTCCATGAGAAGAGCTTTAGCAGATAACTTGAATGGCCTTACTTTTTGAAAAGGGCTTTTGTCATAGATTTTTGGAACTTTGCTCCATCTACAAAGGGACCCACGATTTGGAATGCCTGAATTGCTGTAAATAGTTAGGGTAACTGGGTAAGAATTTAAGAATATATATATATATTATATACTATCTATAGTCCGGGTCAAGTCAAGTCAAGTCGAGTTGGGTTTCGGGCCGAGTCGGCCCGAACTGGAACCTCTCCGAGCTCAGCCCGAACTCAGTTTTGCGGCGAAGAAAATGGCCCGTCCCGATCCAAACTCTGTTCCGGGTCGAGCCGAGTCGAGCTTTTTCAGGCCGAGTCGAGCGAGTTAATCGGGCTAGCCTGGTTCATGTACAGCCCTATCATAACTCAGGTGGGCCACAGAAAGGTACAACAGGAGACACCGTGGTGGGTGACGAGCAACATGGACACTTCTAGATGGAATGTGGGTCCACCATGTTGTTTGTATGCCATCCAACCCGGGCATAAGGCTAGCCCCATCGGGATGAAGTGAAACACCAATACTCAGGTGGGCCACACCACACAAGCATACGTAGGATTTAGGCATGATTGTACATTGCTGCCTTTGATGTGTCCCGTACGTACATGGTAAGTTACACCACGTGATTACCAAATTCTTGGAATGTATGGTAATATACGTCCTTGGGCCACTGCATCTTCATATAGGACGTACAAAGGACATCTGAGCCGTACAGAGATGGGGCCATCATGAAGATCAAATGGTACAAATTAAGGCAGATCCGCTAATCAGTTGGATGCGGCCGTCTTTTGATTTTGATGGTTTGGCACACCTAATGTGAGTGGACCAGTCTGATTTTCATGCCAGTAGATATTCATGGTGGGGCCCACATTTTGCATGGCATGGATGTCCTACACATGCACACGTGTGGGAAAAAATGGCGTGGCTTGGTATGCTTAGAAGGCTGTAGCTGTTTGTTGATTAGTTCTCTATTCTAATTTCCTAAGTGTAGTGATTATAATCATTAGAAAGAGAATTTTATTGGGAGATGCTAACTGAGATATCTTGTTGCCATGACTCATTTTTTGGGCCCACCTTGTTGGATAGATGATGGTGGATATCATGCTGGGGCCCGCTAAGATAAGCAAATCAAGCAGCCTCTACAAAGATCCCTTGGAAGAGAACTGATCACCAATGGTCATGGTGTGGCCTGCTTGTTATATCAAACTTTGTTTTTACTTTTAACTAATGAAATCCATAACTAATATGCCAAAAACCTTTGGACTGATGGAATGCCTCAAGCTAGACTAGTAAATACTAAGAAAAATCCTTATAATAAATACTAAGAGATACCAAAAAGAAAAGAAAAAATATAAGTTGGAGAAATTCTCATCAAACTAGTCTTTTAAACCACAGGTCCTTATCATTCATACTAAAAATCCGCTGTGTTAAATGGATGATAGGTATAGTTACATCTTTCCAACACGGTTCACCAGTGGATTTCCGAGAAGCCAGTTTATTTGGGTAGTATATAAAATTTTAGTTTTCACATTATATATTATACAAACTATGAATAAATCTAATGATTATTAGGTAGAACTTACAATTATTTTACAATTTAAACAATTATAAATATTAAATTTATCAAATTATAGAACCGATTGTTTCTAATGGATTCCTTGATGGGCCTTAAAGAAATTAGATGTTTTTCATATAAGCATTGCATGCCTTGGAGCTTACCTGCAAGTCGACCTGCGTGATCTGGAGTAAGCATGGCTGAGAAGCCTCTAAAGCTCTTACTATAGTGATGAACAATCGCTTGTTGGGCTCCATTCAAGCTACAAAGATGCACCAAAAGCATTTGTGTTAGTGTAATATCACAAATTTTGTTCTTTGTTTTTTGTTTTTTTCTCTTGTGCAAGGTATCTCAATGCCTTAGTTATCGTTGTACCTGCCCATAACAGAAGCGAGAGCCTCATGGTTGGCTGATATGACTGCTTCGGAATTTGGATGTGAATGCTCGCCCATATAGACCACATATTGCTGCAATGTCTCATTTGGTGCGCTCTTCGGTTAGAGGTTAAAAATTGAATTTCGAAAGCCCAAAACATTCTTATACAATATGAGAGTAGATTGAGGTTAAACTATCAATGATTAATAATTTGAGGGTTTGTCCTATTGTTGATTCGAACCATTCATTCATTCATTCATACAAGAGCAAGTTAAGGTGCAAAATCACGTGGATCTGATAATCCTAATAATTTCAGTGAGGCTAATTTGTTATAACTATCTGTTATTTATGAGCTATATTAGATGGCTAGAATCATCAAATCAAAATGTTACTTTAGAATAATAAAAAATAAGAAGTGAGATTTATCTACCAAATGTTTCAAGATGATGATTGGACCTATTTTGTTTGTATGGTCAATTTGACTTTGTCATACTCATGCTACTGATATGAAGCTTAGGATCACATGATTTGCATGATTTTTGTACTATAACTTACTGTAGTTGTGTGAAGGAATGACTGGTGAGGATGAGCAATATGTCACCATGTGTGTCATTTTAAAGGTTTAGGGACATTAGTAAAACCCTAATTAATTTTCTGTCCCATGCATATAATTTGTAGATGTGGAGCCTGTAGACTGGTGATCCAGACCATTGATCTTGTGGCTGGAATCATGAATGTACCATGCCCAAAAAATCTCCTCAATTGAAAACTTTTAATCTTGACATGCTAATAGATGTGCTAAAAAAAGAAATACACCAATAATCCACATTTAATGTTAAAACGCCCATAGATTAGGCAGCTGGTTACTTCCCATTTGCGGATTTTTAAGGCATGCATGGCCTAATGGAGGCCACCATATCAACGGTTTCAATAACCCAACCATGGCCCCCACACTAATGAACTTCACACGAAAAGGGAAGCTCCATATCAGTCACTAATAGAAAAGTCAGGACCCAGATGCAACACATCTCAGTCTTATGCAATAAGTAGTAGGCTACTTGTTTTCCCACTAGCAAATGTGGCACACGTGTGCTATTCATCAGGTGGGCCACACTATGTTGCGCATGACCCAAAAATCAAGGCGGTCAAGCAGTGCCATGGCACAAAATGTGGTTGGGAAAAATTAATGACCGTTAAAAAAGATTGACCAATCATCCACATTCGCTGTACACATGCCATCTGATGAAATGTCCCACATTGGCACTTGATGGGCCTCTCTTACAAATGATCTTCAAAAAAAAAAAAAAAAAAAAAAAAAACTAATAAAAGCCATTGTTCTATATTTTATCTTCTACAAAACGAATTACCATTGCTAAAAAGCTCACAAATGTTGTACACTTACCTTAGTGGTTCTATCTCCATTCACCAATGAAATGACACTGAAAAGAAGACTCAAAACAATGGCTAGCTTCATGGAGAGAGAGAGAGAGAGAGAGAGAGAGAGAGAGAGAGAGAGAGAGAGAGAGAGAGAGAGAGAGAGAGAGAGAGAGAGAGAGAGAGAGAGAGAGAGAGAGAGAGAGAGAGATGGAAGGTGGATGTATAAACTCTTTTTATAGCCTAACTGCCTAAGTCAATAGAACATTTCAAACTTAGATGTTTCCAATGCTGGTTCCATATAAAGTTATTCAAGTTATGCCAATATTAAAAAACAAAAGTTATTAAACGGCTCTTCAATTGCCTGCAGATGTGGCCTATAGCCGGCTTATGGGGTCACGGATTTTTAGGGTTTTTATAGGTTCTCAATGCATGAATTATATTCAAATGGGGCCAAGGTTCAATCCAGACCCTTTATATGTTTAGAAACACGATGGATAGTGGATGCCCCAAAATTTATTGATATTGAAATATCCTAACCGTCTAATCTTTGACCTTTTAATGGGACATTTATGTGGTTTTTTTTTTTCTTCATTTGTTTATTTCCAGGATAGTGATCCAAGGCTCAAGATTGGTGATAGAAAATTTTTGGGTTTCTAGTTTTAGTAAAACTTGGTCCATTGTATTTGTACCTTATCTTTCATTCATTTAATATATAAGGTTAGGAAGCCACTAAAAATTAGTTTATCTCTTTCTAATTATTATTATTTATGTATTACTAGAGTTGAAATCAACGCCGTGCATTTTATGGGTCCCTTGTAGGTTATGGGATATCCCAAAAATCAACCATATGTGGAATTCAGGTGGGCCATACCATCTAAACCATGTGAAGACATGCCTAAAACATATAAAAGCACTTTGCGGGCCCACCTGAGTTTTGGATGTGGCTGAAACTTAGTCTAACCCCTCATCCAAGTGGTACACACACAATGAATGGTCTAGATTTGTGAACCAAATCTCAGTTGGCCCAATAAATGACTATGATATGAATGTTTGAATGGGAGGGTAACCCCTCTCAATTGTTGTATATGGTGTGGCCCACCCAAGTCATGAATTGTCTTGATTTTGTAAGTCCGTGGCCCACCATGGAATGACACATCTGACTGATGGGTAGATGTACGTCACGTTTCACAGTGGGGCCCACATAGCTTGACCTCATAGGAAGTTCTCCCGTGTAAATTACAATTAACTAAAATGAGATCAACTCATTTTTAAGTGGCTACCAAACATGTCCTTACCTATTTTCTTCCTTTGTAGGGAGGACTCTCTCTCTCTCTCTTTTTTTTTTTCTTTCTTATTATAAATATCAAACATGATAGGTGGTATTTTGGAGATTCAATCTTGTTGAATAAAGATTAGAGTGTGTTTGGGTGCCACCCAAAAGCATTTTTCATTGTTTTTGTCCGGTAAGCACGATAACAGAACTTCGACTGATGACATTCAATGGATGTGATATTTTAGTGAAGGCATGGACACATAATGGCTCTTCAACTAAAAGGTCTGCATACGTGGGATGCAGGATCCAAGCCAAAAATCATATTTCAGTTTAGATCTTTCATACGTGCAATGCATTTGTACATGCGCAGAAATGATAAATAATTGTATAGACAAAAATGATTTTTATGCGGTACGGATGAGGTCGATCAGGAATAATCCTTACAGAGCTTCCTCGAATTCACTAGAGAACAAAATAGAAATAAATTTTAATAAATTCAAAATAAATTGATTAATGATTAAAAAAACGAAATTACAATACTTTAAATAATAAACTCAAACCTACAATGGAGTTTTAGACTCAAACATCTTAAAAATGTGATTTACTATAAATAATAAACTTACTATTTATAAACATTCATCATTCCTACTAGACTCTAGGGTTTTCAGCCAAAAATTGTAAGTGTTCAAATTGGCCTAACCAAATCATTCTCCTAATTTTTCTAAGCCCTTATCATGTTGGGCTCAACTCGTAAAACTCAAAGGATCAGAAGTTATAATCAAACTAAAACTTAGTATTTACAGTAAAAATGAAAATAACGGGGACTTTTGACTATCGATCCGATGGAATCTTACAAATTTGGCGTGGGCAACACGAGGTAGCGGGTTGGTTGGCTAAAGTAGCTTCTCCTACCCAAAATTATATATGATATATTAAAATACTTATCCCATTTTGCCAGATATGATTGTTTTAAGGTTCTAATTGTTCGGATCATTTTCCCACCAGTGGAACCTTTTTTTTATCCATCTTTGCTACAAAACTATCTGCTACCGGCTCTACATCAACTATCCAAGAGCATTTGGACCGCGATGTCAGTCATTCGGCAATGGCATCTAAACAAGCTATTAGGCTTTTTTGGTAAAGCAAAATAATGGTGGAGTTTTGACTAACGTTCATTCGCTGAGAACAATGAAGAGTGGACAAAGTGAGGAGAGAGAAAGAGAGATCTTTCAATTGCTATTATTTTAATTTGCAAATTAAAAAATCTGTCAGCTATAATTTTATTAAGATATGATTCGGTGCTCCTAGACCATTATAATTATAGTGCTCCCACTTATAATTCAATGGGTCAATTACAACCGTCATTATATCCAGCAAATTTCATAGGACGCCATGCAAAAATCAAACTGATCAGATGATCCAATGCATACCATCTTCTTTTATAATCATCTGTTTGCCAACCCACGATTGGATGGTTATGATCGTCTAATAAAATGACGCTCTAGAACATAAGAAACTTATGATGAGCCTCTACAAATAGACGGTTCAGATCATTGATTAAACTCAATGGTCTAGATCGATTTTTCAAAGTGTCCTGATGCAACTAGGAGCACCATGAGTGATGGTGTTTGGAGAGAGATGGATAGTTACTCTCATTTATTTTAACAATTTAGAGATTCTCTCTTCGTTGATATTTTAGTTTAAGATTATTCCCTTATTTGTTGCATTTATGGTCACATGGCCTAATTTTCTTTCATACCAGTGTTATGGTATTTGGAACATCCATCTAAGGCCCACCCCACATGATGCTAATATGATCTTGATCGTTAATCTTGTGGATTCCAGATGGACCGGCAAAAAGCCCACCAAAATCATTATGATCGGACAATCCTAGTTGTCCGATTGAGCCATGACGTGAAAATTCAATGGTTTGGATCATTCGATCAACATGAAATTCTAATGCATTTGGCTACTAAATAGTATTTAGAAAGCTCTTCCGGCTAGAGGTGTACCCGAGTCAAACCGAGTCAAGCTTGGCACGGCTCAACTCGGCTGAGCCACTAGCTGACCTCAGCTTAAACTCGGCTCGGCTTAGTCATTGAGCCTGATTGGCCAGCTCGACTCGATTTGGTTAGCAGCTTGGGCCAGTTTCAGCTAAGATCGAGATTTCTCGACATGTTTTCAAACACATGAAGTGCATCTTCAATTTATCATGGAATGTAAAACAACAACATTGGTTTATAGGTATTTTATCGAACACTCAATATGCAACATAAAAATCAAGATACAAGGGTATTTGTTTCATATCCATACCTTCCTCGCCATCAGCTGACACTTCGTTGAGTCATTTCAAATCTACTTGCTAAGCAACATCAATATCAAAATAACCGAGTCACCGAACAGGTTCGATTTGAGTTGGGGTTTGATCCGAGTCAAGTTGAGCTCAGGCAAGCTCGAATTCAGTTTCAAACCGAGTCAAATCGAGTTTTTTCGAGTCGAGTTGAGCGAGCTAACCGAGCTAAGCTAACTCGGTTTGTGTACAACTCTACTTGGAGTAATGCAAAATTCAAAATTTCTTGTAAGTGGGCCAAGTCGGGTCAGGTGGGTATTAGCTTGAGCCCCACCCATTTACTTGAGGGGTCTCATTTTTTGGCTGGGAGCAGACACCAGCTGGCCATTAATTTTGGCCACCCATCTAAGAAGTAGACCTGTTCAGTTGGTCCATGGACCCGCTCAGATCATTTCCCGCCATATTGCACAGTGTCCTCGTACATGAACCGTCCAAAAAGTGGGGTCCATTGTTGATGGAGAATAGACTGAAAAACTAGCCGATTAGATAATCCTGATCTAAGATCATCAATCAGGGTTGGGCTACTCAGCTTGAACAGTCTAGATTAGCTTGTATGTATGCCACATCAAAACTATCATCAATGTAGAACTGCAATACCGTGGTCAACTGGCAATGTGTATTATATTTTGGAGGTTTGGAATGGTCATCGGATCAGCCCCATCACAGGTGGGCCATCGTTGAAAATTCACATTCATTAAGAATGCCGACATACAATAATATATATAAGATATTCTTTGTTGGGGACGCAACAAGCCCCAATGCGGCTTATCGGGCACGGAAGCAATCTCAAACGGGATCACACAAATTAATATGGAAATAAAAATCCAAGCGACCACCGAGAGCACATAAATTTTACATAGAAAAATTTTATGAAAAAAACTACGTCGTCAAGCAACAAATAATCAACTATGAACGGAAAGTTACAAGAGATAAAACAACTTACAAATGTAAAAACTCTAACTTTCTCCCTCTTAAAACCCTTGGCTCTCACGATGTCTCTTAGATATTAATTCCAATACCGTATAAACACGGTTTATATAACACCATACAGAATTAAAAGTAAAACCACACAATTACGGGGACGTTGCACAAATTGGTGATCGAATCGACTCCAATCGATGACCCATCAATCGAATCGACACCCATTGTCGATCAAATTGAAAGTGTCCAAAAGTGTCCAGAGAGTAAACTTGTATTTTTTGGACTTTCTCAATCAAATCAACCAGACTGTCGATCGTATCGAAAACTCTATTTCAACAACATATTGAAGGCACCCAATCAACAATCTCCATCGTGGCTTCAATCTTGCATCTCCACCATTTCAAATTGCTATCACTATCTCTAAAACTTCTTCATAGTAGCACAATCTTCGTCATTTCCTATGCGCACTCTCTCTTTATTCATTCTTGTCAAGTCTACAGAAGTCGAGCAAAACCTGAACTTCTCTGCAGGAACCACATTTATAAACATGTCTATCGGATTTTCACTAGTGCGAATCTTCTCAAGAATAACACTACATTCCTCTAGTATCTGTCAGATAAAATGATGATGAACATAAATGTATTTATTCTGGGGATGGTACGCAAAGTTCTTCGTCAAATTGATCACGCTTTCGTTGTCACAATGCACAGGCATGACTTCCTGTTGAAGCCTCGACTCATTCATTGTCCCTTTCAACTAAACAGCTTCATTGAATGCTTCCGTCATTGTCATATATTAAGTTTCGATTGTGAAAGAGTAACCACAGACTGAAGCTTCGACATTCAACTGATCGCTCTACCTTGCTAATGCAAATAAGAAACCACAAGTCAACCTTCTATTCTCCACATTACCAGTATAATCCAAATCCACAGCCCACAAGTCTCTCCTCAGAAATTTCAAATGTTAAGACTTAGTCAATTGTACATCGTATGTAACAAAGTAACCATATCACTGCTGCACAATATTGCTTGCCAGGGTTTGGCATGTATCTGCTCACTACACCCATCGCATGTGAATATCCGGTCTAGTACAGACCATGACATACATAAGACTGTCAACCGCGCTCAAGTAGGGCACAAGAGACATATACTATTTTTTTTTATCTGACGTAGGACATTGTTCCAAAGAAAGCCGAAAGTGAGCAGTGTAAGGTGTACTAACTGGTTTAGCCTTATCAAGTTCAAACTTGATCAAGACCTTCTCAAGATACTCTTCTGAAAACAACCAAAGCCTATTCCTTTCCCTGTCTTTGTGTAAATCAATGACGAGAATCTTTTTTATAATCTTAGACTTTCATCTTGAATGTCTTGAATAACAGAGCCTTCAATATGTTATAGCTAGAGATAAGCGTGTCTTCAACATATAATACCAGAATAATGAATTCCTCATCACTTAGTAATTTGAAGTAGACATAATGATTGAACTCACTTCTGATAAACCGACGACTCAACATGAAAGAACCAAACTTTTTATATTACTGCCTAAGAGATTGTTTCAGGCCGTAAAACAATATTTTTAACTTGAAAAACCTTATTATTTGCTCCCTAAACCTTGAGCTCTTCAGGTTGCTTCATGTAGATCTGCTCTTTTAGTTCCCCATATAGAAAAACAGTCTTCATATCTAACTGTTCCAATTCTAGATTGTATTGAACAGTCAACGATAATGTGAATCTGATAGATACTTGCTTGACCACAGTTGTGAATATCTCACCAAAGTCAATGCCTTCTTTCTCAGTATAGCCCTTCGCAACTAATCTTGCCTTATACCTATAAGTTTCTTATGAAAAATACACTTCCACCCGATTGCTTTCCTCCCAACGGGTGCTCTTGCAGCTCCCACATTTCGTTTTTGTACAGAGAATCTATCTGATCATGTATCGCCACCATCCACTTCTAAGCATCCGTGTTATCTAATACTTCCTAAAAGGTAGACGGGTACCCCTCATTTGTAACAAGGGCAAACGTAACATTTGAGTCATCATTGTATCTCAATGGTACTCTGCGATTCCTCGGTGGATCTCTCCTAATAGGTGGTGGCTCCACCTCATGTACCTCTTCATGCGGCTCAGCTTCTTCAAATGTTTCAACTTTCTCTGTCTCAATATCAATCATTAATTATTATTTTTTATTTTCTTGAGCTCATCCTTCTGGAACAAGGAACCCTTATTGAACTTGACGTTCCGATAAATATGATATTGCATGAAATCTGGTCATACAATCTATATTCTTTCGCACCATTTCCATAGCAGACAAAAGTACACTTTTTTGCTATTTGGCCTAACTTATCTCTATCTACTAACGGTACATAAGAGTAAGCATTGTAATAAAAAATCCATAGCCCCAAGTAGTCAACTTCATGACTACTTCATACTTCATCTGGAATTTTACAATTAATCGTCGTATAAGGAGATCGATGCACTAAATAATAAGTCATGTTTACGGCCTCAACCCATAGCTCCTTGCCCAACCTAGCATTATTTAACATACTTTAGGCTCTTTTCAGCTACACTATTCTGCTCCGGTGTATGCCTTACTATGTTGTGCCGTACGATCCCCTCATTCTTGCAACACTAATTAAATTCCTTATAAGTAAACTATTTGTTGTTGTCTGTCCATAGAACTTTCACCTTTCACCATATTTGTTTTTCGACCATTATTTTCAATGCCTTGAAAGTGGTGAAAACATCGGATTTATATTTCATGAAATAAATTCAAACATTTTTAGAGAAGTCGTCAATGAATTATGTAATAAAGAATGATGACCCTTATCTATAAACAACAGACGATGGCTCCCCACACATCCGAGTACACATAATCAAGTATTTAACTAACATGTTTTCCAGTTTTATAACTCAACCTTGAGTATTTTTCATAAATGCAGTACTCATATATATCTAAGTAAATTTTTTTAAAAGATAAGCCTCAAACCATGATCACGAAGTACCTTCATACCTCATTCACTTATGTGGCCTAGGCACGCATCAACACATATGTTGGCGTGAATTTCATTACAGACGCTGCAACTCTATCTGACATAATATTCCCAATCAACTTAAAAGGTTTTCAGTCCCCTGTTCTTTCATAACATTGAGTGCCCATTTAGAAACTTTCATGACACCTTCGTAACCGACAAATTTTCACCTGAGTGCCTCAAGAGCTCCCAGAGATGTCATATTATTCTATAAGTCTAGAATGTCCCTCACATCGATCAGAGTACGCTTCACCCAATCATACATTTTGATGTAAACTGAGCCAATTTCGATCATTTTACAGGCATGATCGTTGTCCATAAGAATAGGTCGACATACTACTTGTTGTCAAGCTCCACAATTCAGATATATAGTGTGCACCCTTAGATCTAAGTTACGGTCCATGACTCATACACCAAGTATACAGAAAACAACTCATCATACAGTTGTTGGAGGCGTAGCTTAATGCCTTCTACGTTCACACCCATTTTACATTTAAACATCCACGCATGTCATACATTCTATCATACTTCGTTGCTACCTCTATCTTCTTCGACCCACCTTATTCAATAATTCACGGAGTCTACCCATTTGGGACTTTATTCAAGCGTAAGATCCAAAATCATTCAACATAACATGTTTATAAACAATAATGAATTAAGCCTAACTATCAATAGCTATAAGGAAGAAACCAAATCTCTTAAACAATAAATCATATGAAAAATCCATCAATTTAGTGCAGCTAGTTCATCTTATGCTAAATACAGGCATTGATCCATGATTCATCCACCAAGCAGGCCTCATCCTCTGATATCTGATTTGTGTTTCGTGTCTCAATTACCTATGTACGGTTGTCATTCCATAATTTTAGCCGGTCGGGCTAGTGAGTGAGCCCATCATGGTTCATACATAGCACAAATAAGATAGTACAAGAAACAAGATATATATGTGTAAATATGAGCACGTATATAGGGATGTTATGAAATGTATGTCAAGTGGGATAATTGTCTACTTGCTTGGGTAGATATCTATTAACTTGCATCTGCACCTGGCAGGCTTCTACCATATGTAGGCATGGGTAAGGCCCGTATCTACTCCTTGAGTAGGTTTTCACTAAACATAGGAATTTGGTAATGATTTTACTAGGAAACCATCCAGGGAGACTCCCTAGGAGCTGAGGCATAACATGTGCATGCGATCATCTAGAGCAGGCCTTCAAGAATCATCAAACTCAATCATTATGTACATATCTCTATAGAAGAGGAAACTTATGGATTCATGATTGTAATGATTTTCATATCCACATATTGATCAAACCCAAAGGTTGATAACCCTAAGTGCAGGGCTGCGATGTAATCTTAACTCGGCGAGACCGAGATCATTCTACATGAAATAGGTTGAAAACACAATTAGAACTAAACGAATTGTCTGTTGGGTTTTGGACTGCGGAATCATATAAAGATGAATCTAGGATAGCAATCCAAGAGCACCAAGAAAACACGAGAGCACAGATTTAACGTGGAAAACCATTTTGGGAAAAAACCACAGCACAAAGCGACAAATCTTCATTATGAAAGTAGAAATTACAAAGAGGAAGGACTTACCAGACTTGAGCAATCCTCAAATCTCTCCCTTGCTCCATCCTTTTAGAAACCCTAGAACCCTTTTAGAAAGCCTTAAAATCTTTTAAAATACCTCCCAATCTCGTTTACACCCACATATATAGTTTTAGAAAGAATCCTAAACAAAATCAGAAAGAATCATAAACGAAATCAGAAACGAATCCCGCACTTTCATAATTGCGCAAAAAATCTGTGCAGAATCTGATTAGATTTAAGATATCAAATACAATAATCACCACCATATCTTCAATCTTCAAACGTGTAGCTCATTGTCCTCTTCTCTTATCTCTTCTCTTATCTCTGCCTCGCATCATAGCTTCATCGATGCTTATCGTGCACACTCCGTCTTCCTCTTACGCCATCGCCAAGCCCAAAGAAGTTGCACAAAACTTAAACTTCTCTGTAAGAACAACCCTGGTGAGCATGTCCGCTGGATTCACGCTAGTGTGAATCTTCTCCAGAGTCATGCCTCTTTCTTCAAGCACCTGTTGGATAAAGTGGTGACGAATATCAATGTATTTAGTACGAGAGTGATAAACATAATTTTTAGCCAAATTAATTGTGCTCTCGCTATCACAATTAATTAGCAAAATCTCCTACTGAAACCCCAAGTAATTTATCATGTCTCTAAATCAGACACCTTCTTTAAATGCTTCTGTCACTGCCATATATTCTGCTTCTGCCGTAGAAAGAGCCACTACAGACTGAAGCTTCGACATCCAACTAATTGCTCCACCCGCTAGTATAAATGAGTAACTTGAAGTCGACTTTCTGGAATCCACACTGCCTGTGTAGTCTGAATCCACATACCCTACCAACTTTGCTCCTGCCTTTTCAAAAGTTAAGACATAGTCTTTTGTACCTTGAAATTATCGAAGTTACCATTTCACCGCTTTCTAATGTTGCTTGCTGGGGTTTGACATATATCTACTCACAACACCGACTGCCTGTGAAATATCTGGTCTCTTACAGGCCATGACATACATTAAACTGCCAATCGCATTCGAATAAGGTATATGGGACATAACCTTTTTTTCCTCATTTGATTTAAGACATTGTTCTGAGGAAAGCTTGAAGTGAGCCACGTGGGGAACGCTCACCGACTTTGCCTGGTCCATCCCATACTTGATCAGCACCTTTTCAAGGTATTCTGCCTGTGATAACCAAAGCCTACTCCTCTTCCTATCTCTATGAATATCTATGCCGAGAACCCTCTTCGCAGCCCCCAGATCTTTCATCTCGAATGTCCCTGATAACTGAGTCTTCAGTATGTTGATTTCAGACATATCATGACTAGCGATCAACATATCATCAATATACAATATTAGGATGATGAATTTTTCATCACTCTGTGTCTTGTAATAGATACAGTGATCATATTTACTTCGAGTAAATTTCTGACTCAACATGAATGAATCAAATTCTTTATACCACTCCCTAGGTGACTGTTTCAGGCCGTACAACGACCTCATTAATATGTAAACTATTTTCTCTGCCCCTTTAACTTCGTAACCCTCTGGTTGCTTCGTGTAGATCTGCTCTTCCAACTCCCTATGCAGGAACGCAGTCTTGACATTCATCTGTTCCAGCTCGAGATCGTATTGGATGACCAACGCTAACATGAATCTGATAGATACTTTCTTAACCACCGACGTGAATATCTCTGTGAAGTCGATTCCTTCTCTCTGAGCATACCCATTCGCTACCAGCCTCGTTTTGTATCTGTCATGTTTCCTTTTGAATAACCACTTGCATCCGATCGCTTTTCGCTCACTAGAATCTTCACTAGCTCCATGTGTTTTTGTACAACGAGTCTATCTTATCGTCCATAGCTACCTTCCACTTTTCTGCATCAGGCTTATAAGAGCCTCCTGAATAGTAGATGAGTCCCCCTCATCTATAATGAGGGCATATGCAATATTAGAGTCGTCCTTATATCTTGCCGGTAACTTGCGATCATGCAGTGGGTTTCTTCTCACAGGTGGCTGCTTCACCTTCTCCTATATCTCTGTCTGTGCATCTGTCTCTACCTGAGTATCATCTGTGTCAATCTGGATGTCTACGATCAACCTTTCTGGTTCCTCTTGCTCCTCTTGATAATTCTTGGAATAGGGAGCTTTCATCAAATCTGACATTACGGCTAGTGATAACCTTGCGTGTGACCTTGTTGAATAACCTATAACTTTTCACATCAACACCATAACCAACAAAGATGTACTTTTGACTCTATGGTCTAGCTTATCTCTCTCAATTGACGGTACATGAGAGTAAGCCTTACAACCAAATATGCACAAATCTGAGTAGTCCATCTTATGACCACTCCACCACTTCATCTGGAATTTTATATTTAATTGTCGTAGAAGGAGACCAGTTCACCAAATAGCTAGCCATGTTAACGGTTTCTATCCATAGGTCCTTGCCCAACGTAGTATTACTTAACATGCATTGGGCCCTCTCTAAGAGAGTTTGATTCATTCGCTCAGCCACACCATTTTGTTCAGGTGTGTGGTGCATTGTGTTGTGCCTAATAATCCCTTAATCCTTGCAATATTCATTAAACTCAGTGGAAGTAAATTCTCCACCATTATCAGTCCTTAAAACCTTTATTTTTTATCCTGACTGTTTTTCCACTATTGTCTTTCATTGTTTTAATATGGTGAAAACTTCAGATTTACGTTTCATGAAGTAAACTCAAACTTTCCGAGAGTAGTCCTCAATGAATGAAACAAACTATGACGACCCCTCAATGAAAACTTCTGGCAATAACCCTCATATGTCAGAGTGCACATAATCAAACACTCCTTTATATACATGTTTTCCAGATTTAAAAGATAATCTAGTTTGTTTACCATATATACAATGCTTGTGTATAATCTAGATCAAAATTTTTAAAATCTAGAATCAATCAATGATCAGATAATACCTTCATACCCCGCTCGCTCGTGTGGCCTAGACGAGCATGCCACATACGTACAGATGTGGAATATGCAATAGCTGATATCGCTTCACCTGGTGAAGTGTTCCCGATCAACCTGTAAAGGTTTTCGTGCCTTTGTGCTCTCATAACCACGAGCGCCCTTTTTGAAACTTTAAGGACACTATTAATACCAGTGAACTTGCACCATATAGCCTCGAGTGCACAGAGAGAAATCAGACTTTTCTTCATATCAGGAACGTGCCTGACATCAGTCAAGGTACGCTCCATCCCATCAAACATCTTGTGCTCACCGTACCAATAGCCACAACATTACAAGCATTGTAATTACCCATAAAGACATGTCCACCATCGCATTCCTTTTAACTGGCAAATCAACTCCGATGAGGAGTCATGTGATATGATGCTCCCGTGTTAAGGATCCATTCATCTTTATGATTATCGTGTAAGTGACCAATCATGGACACAGACAGAATATCACCACCACTTATCTCTTCATCAGATGTGACAACATTGGCTTTGTGATGCCCCGATCACTGCTTCAATGTGGGCAGGCACGATGTGGGCCGGGCTTGAGGGCCTGGGTGAGCTACCGTGCTGGGCGAGCTACTGTTGAAGTTGACTGTAGCGTAACTTGTCCCACATCGGAAGATTTGTCTGAAGTTGTGGTGGTTATATGTGGAGTTGTCACCCTATACTGTATGAGGCCTTTTGGGGGAAACTCCGAGAATAAAACAGTGCGGGGTTGTGCCCAGAGCGGACAATATCATACAGTGTGGGGTGTGGGCTGTTACAAATGGTATCAGAGCCGAGGACGGCTCTTGCCCTCAGTGGGGGATAATGTGACGCCCTGGTCACTGCTTCAATGTGGGAGGGGCTGAGGGCCTGGGCGAGCTACTGTTGCAGTTGATTGTAGCGTAACTTGTCCCACATCGGAAGAGTTGTCTAAAGTTGTGGTGGTTATATGTGGAGTTGTCACCCTATATTGTATGAGACCTTTTGGGGAAAACCTTGAGAACAAAACTGTGCGGGCTGTGCCCAGAGCCGACAATATCATACAGTGTGGGTGTGGGCTGTTACAGGCTTCCTTGGAATAAGCTTCTGAGTTTTCTTTCTTCGCTTTAGGATTGGTACAATCCTTTTTCATGTGTCTAAACATCCTATAGTTCCAACACTTTAGTTTTCCTTTGCCTTGCCCTTGGATTTGGATTTAGGTCTTGAGGATCCTGTACCTCGATCAGTATTCCTGCCCTTCATAATCAGTGCATCGGAAGATGTCCCCCATGCTGTCGTTTCGCTTTCTTATGGTCTTCCCTTGAAGGGTCGAGATAACGGTGTCGACAGTCAGGGTTTTATTTGCGGTGCACATTGTGTCCCTAAATGACTCATATGATGCCGAAAGAGACTTCAATAACATACATGCTTGTTCCTCATCTTTGATCACTTTCTCCATATCCAGCAGTTTGCAAACCAATTTATTAAAGTTGCTGATGTGAGCCTCCAAATCTCCACCCTCTGCCATCTTAAAAGTGTACCACTGTAGCTTCAAGTGTAGGCGATTTTCAGAGATTTTTTTCACATGGATATCCTCTAACTTCGCCAATAAACTAGCCGCACTTTTCTCCCTCAAAACATTGTAGAGAACCCCATCCGTGAGACATAAATGGATGGAAGCCATTCATGTTAAGAGTATTCCAGTTTTCGTCATTCACAGTCGATTTTCGCTCCTCAAGAGTCTTAACTTCGCCTTGCTTGATTAATAGACTAATCATCTTGATCTTCCATAACTCAAAATTATTTTTGCCTGAGTACTTCTCAATGTCAAACTTGGCGTTTCCCATTGATGTTAATCCTGCAAATCCAAATATGTGCCCCAACGATTTCTCTGATATCACTTATTGGGTTTTGGATTGCGGAATCACACAGAGATGAACTTAGGATAACAATCCAAGAGCACTAAGTAAACACAAGAGAACACAAAGATTTAATGTGGGAAACCCTTTCGGGAAAAAACCACGGCACAAAGCGACAAATCTTCATTATGAAGCAGAAATTACAAAGACGAAGGACTTTACCAAACTTGAGCAATCCTCAAATCTCTCCCTTACCCCACCCTTTTAGAAACCCTATAATTCTTTTAGAAAGCCTTAGAATCCCTTAAAATGCTTCCCAATCCCGTTTACACCCATATAATATATATATTATATATATATATTATATATATATATATATATATGGGAAAAGGTACTATGCGCTCGACCTCACGAGTCCGTCCCATGAGGTCGAGCTGTGTGGGCCCCACCGTGATGCGTTTCGAACATCTACCCCATCAGTCAGATGCACCATTCCATCGTGGGCCTAGGTCTCAAAAATCAAGTCAATCCGTGACTTGTGTGGGCCACACCACATACAGAAGTAGAGAGGGGCCGTGCACCATTAAAACATCATAACCATTTTTGAGGGCCCACCGAGATGTGGTTTGCAAATCCAGCCCATCCATTATGTGTGTCCCACTTGAATGAGGGTTTAGACCAAGTTTCAGGTGCATACAAAACTCAGGTGGGCCCCACCAAGTGATTTTATATGTTTTAACGGTGTCTTCACATAATTTTAGATGGTATGCCCACCTGAGTTCTGTATACGACTGATTTTTGGGGTATACGACTAATTTTTGGGGTATCCCATAATTTAAAGGGGACCAATCAAATGCATGTGTTGATGGTCGACACGCATCACGGTGGGCCCCACACAGCTCGACCTCACGGGAGCTTATCGTCAGCTCGAGCGCATTGTATCTGTTTTCTATATATATATATATATATTATATATATATATATATATATATATATATATATATATGTAATGCCCCGACTTTTCAGGACTCGAGTATATGACTCGTTTCCCAAAAACCCTAGTGTTAATCTTAAAGGATGGTCAAATTCGAGTATAATATATATATATATATATATAATATATATATATATATATATATATATATATATTCAATTATCAGAGTAAGCAGATGAGCATAGAGTGGACAAATCATACATAATGGAAAATTTTATTTACGTTTAGGATGTACAAGAGGTTGCTCATAATGACTTATACAAACCAATGTCTCAACGTTAACAATATAAAGATTTACATACATGAGAAATATAAAAGAAAATATATGAACAAAGCCGTAAACCGTGCAACTTCCTTGACAAGTACAACCATGCATCATTGACCATCATAACGGCTCCTCATTAGTCTAAACCTGCATATCACTTAAGCCACCTGTACTACCTGTATGGTTGTATATTTGATGGATGAGTTGCTAACTCAGCGCCGCATTAGATAGGCATAGTTATAAAACAAAGCATACAAAATAATTCATGATGCAGGTCTTATTAGATGCATGGATGCGTGAATGCAATCATCGACTCGGGAAAAGCATCCAGACGGTCAGTGGGCTTGTCACCCATGCAATCATCGACCCGGGAAAGATGTCTAGACGGTCAGTACCTCGGGTAAAACATCCAGTCAGGCAAATACGTACATCGCGTACGATAGTAATAGATGCTAGTCTGTGACATGTATACATGATTAGCCAACCCGTTATTAGTCCAATTACAACCAGGCAATTTAAATAAGCTCAAGGTTACTACGGGGGCTTGTCACTAGCGTAGGCCGACAGGTCAGGAATAGGTCCCATACCACCATCCCCGGCTCATGAGACTACTATCTTAGGATGTTTAATGGAAACCCGTCGACTAATGGCCAATCATATTAAAATATATGGGGCTTACCATCGCAAGGTTGTATGGTATAAAACATTGAACCCATATAAGAAAAATACCTAAAATAAAGCCACATAGGGTGATATCAAAACAAGCCACATGAGACAAATATCAAAATAAGCCACATAGGGCGAGTATCAAAACCATACGATAAAATACCATCCTTGAAAACTGCTTAGATACATCAACCCTTGATGGTAGGCCCACATCAATGGTCAATTTAAACCACCATTCAATAACTACTAAGCCGAAGGTCTATTACAATCACAACCAATCGGGTTACATCCCAAGTATGGGTGTACATTTATAGGTGGGGGTTTTCCACTAATGTACCAGTTTAAAATCGCATAAGCAATCCACAAGTAATCCAATAACATGAATTAAATATACAGGATAAACATTAAGCATGTGATGTAGCAACTCAATTCCAACAATTAACACATGTGGTTACAGAATGGAGATATCATTAAAATAAAACTATAACTTAAGCTAATGGAAAAAATGGAAAGCTCAAGGGGAAGAATCATCACTTGACGTATAGGATCACCTACTTGTGTCGTTAGGAGGTACGCGCGCCCTTAGAGTCAAATCCTATCATGGATCGTAAAATTTGCACATGAGATCAATGCTCTACAAAGTGTCCATGGTCAAGATTTATATAACCTAGGGCTTGGATTATCTAGGTTTTAGGGTCTTATTTTAAAGTTTAATTCGGTGCTTAGATTCTAGGATTTGATTCCTAAGTTATTGTTATTATTATTATTATTATTATTATTATTACTACTATTATTATTATTATTATTATTATTATTAGCATTATTGTAATTGTACAATGGATCTGTTAATGTTCATAATAGGAGTGCCAATCCATCAATGTTAATAATGATGGTTCACAGGTGGGTACTTAAATATACCAACAATGCCTAATGTTCTTATAACAATTAATAATCTATTAGCTAATAAATGTACTAGAGATAGAATATTTATTAACAATAATGTGACGATGGCTAATAATAATAATTATACTAGCCCCGTCATGCAAGTGATAATGTTTTCTATTGGTAATAATAATAGCTATCCATACTGAGTCTTTTCCTGTTAATACTTAAGGATAGTAATTAAATATAAGTGTCTAATAAATCATAGTTCCGTTTATAATATTCAATGCTAGTGTGAAGAGTCAGTCAATGGTTAATCCTACTTAATACATTGTTTATGGTTAAAGTCCTAACCCAGGGTTTGGATTACCTAGGTCTAGGGCTTCATCCTTAGGTTTAGTTCTAGGCTTAGATTTAGGATCTTAGTGCTAATTGATGTACATTAGATCGTAATGCTAATAATACTATTAATCTCCAAACAACCATTAATATTAAGAATATACGTAATATTAGCCAACGTGACATTAACAATCATTTGGACGAGGATACATGGTATGCTCTAACATTAACGATAATATTTAATGATGACAAAATATAATAATGATAATTTCGGTTTTAAATGTAATACTAATGTCAATATAGATAATTTACTAATTGTCATTCATTCCTAATATTCGTAGTCCTAACAATGAATAGAATGACAAAAATGAAAATCGAAATCGACAGAATTTCAATATGGAGGAAAGACGTGGACTCACCTTAGTTGACTCGATTCAAGTCGAGTTGACTCGGCTCCACCTGACCGCCCACCTTTTGCTCTTCTCTCTTCTTCTTTTTCAAACCCATATTGTTGTAACATCCAGCCAAAACAACGACCAACCCAGCAACTGAGTTGTGCTTGACTCAGCTGAGTGTAGGGAGAGGAACAGTGCACTCTCTCTTCTCCCCCGTTTCTTCCTTCCTTTCTTTCTTTTCTTCTTCCTTTCACTCTTTTTCTTCCTATTAGGCTGGAATATCCAGCAATATTCGAACCAGGCCTAACCTGGATGGAACAGGCTCAGCTCGAACCTGGCTCGGCCCTGACTCAGCTTGGTTCGAGTCGCCTGATGTTGCAGTGCGGCCCAGTCCAAACTGTCCTACCCTCTCACTCTCCCTTTCCATCCACTTCTTCTTCTTTTGCTCCTCCAGCTGGAAACATCTAGCAATGGATGTCAAGCTGGGATAGACTTGGCCCGATTCGGGCTCGTGTAGCAATGCACGCCCCCTACTAGACTTTTAACGCATTGGGGCCCCATACGTGGACCCCAGCAAGACATCGTTACAACGTCCATTAGATGGACCTCATTTACTGCCCAAATAGAGCTTGAATCACGACTCAAACGGGCGGTGCAACAGTGAGGAAGATGCTCGGCCATTATGGCAATTTTTGAATGGCCATAAGTTTCTTCGAAATGAGGCTCTATAACACCCTGACTTTTCAGGACTCGAGTATATAACTCGTTTCGTGGCTTAAGTGATAGCAGGTTCAGACTGATGAGGAGCCGTTATGATGGTCAAGGATGCGTGGTTGTACTTATCAAGGAAGCTGCGCGGTCTTGCGGCTTTGTCCATATATTTTTCTTTTATATTTCTCATATATGTAAATCTTGTAATTGTTAACGTTGAGACATTAGTTTATATAAGTTATTATGGGCAACCTCTTGTAGATCCTAAATGTAAATGAAAATTTTCATTATGTATGATTTGTCCATTCTACGCTCATCTGCTTACTCTGATAGTTGAAAAAAAATATACTCGAATTTGATCATCCTTTAAGGTTAACACTCGAGTTTTTGGGAAACGAGTCATATACTCGAGTCCTGAAAAGTCGGGGCATTACAATATAGTTTTAGAAAGAATCCCGAACAAAATCGGAAAGAATCATAAACGAAATTGGAAATAAATCCCGCACTTTCACAGTTACACGAAAAATTTGCGCAGAATTTGATTAGATTTAAGACATCAAATACAACATTGTCTAGGTTTTTAATCCAGCAGAAAATAAAAAGGTTTAACAATAATTAAAAAATACTAAGGATCTACGAATTCCCGTTTAACAAGTTCTGAAACTTAATTTGTTTCTTCAAGTTAATAACTCAACTAGAAGCAAATTATAATCCGTTCTAATCGGAAGATAAAGATATAAATCCAATAACAAACATCCAACAAGATATATGAATTGAGATAAGTTAGTCTCTCATGAAGCTATAGGCAATCGATCGCAGGGAATTGAAAACATCTATTGTACCCAGAGTTCGTAATAGAATAATTGATTTTATAGATCAATTCCATCTCCAATCTAAGAATTTAGTCAAAACAATCACAATTCAACATTTAAAAACTATAGACTTGAATTAAAAATAAAATAAATAACAAAATTCATCAAGAGTTCCATCCCTTAGCCTTAATTAAGAGATTATCTTGACATGACTAACATTCAAATAAGAACAAAAGAAAAACCAATTCCGAAAGACAAATTGAAGAAGAATAACAGCAGAAGAGCTTCGAATCACATCCAAAATCCTATATTGATTATTAGAGATGTCGTAAAGGCCTTTTATTATAGATTTGAAAGACTCAATTCTGCACCGCTTTAAAAAATGTGAACTTACTTTCGCGCACATTTGATAGGAGTCTTCAATAGGATTAAGATCCGTCGAGGTCTATCGATAGGATTGAAGGATCGCTTGATGGAATTGTAGAATGTGTACAAACAGCCAATAACTAACTTTTAAATTTCTTGAGTTTATCAATAGGATCAAAGGTTTTTTGATGGGATCGAAGAATCAATCCAAAAAATTCTGGAATTACTCGATATGAGGCTTGATTGCATCGAGTCTTATCGACGACTTGTCAATGGAATCGAAGTCATATCGATGGAATCGACAAGTGTTGATTTTCTTCAATTCTTTTTTATACATTAAATCTTCAATTCCACACTTTGGTACTTTATTTCTATGGTACTTGACACTTTCAATCATCAAATTTGGTATTCGATTCTCCAATTCTTCATTACATTTGAGCTTAATCTCTTTTTATGTTTTAAATTGTCACTTTAAGCATAGATTTAACTTAAACTATAAATTTTCTTTACATGTTGAAAACACATATAATTAAATCATTTTAACACTCGAATGCATGGAAAAATGATGCAATATAGGGATTAAATGTACAATATTTAGGTGTTATCACACCCCCAACCAGCATTTTGTTAGATCCAGGCAAAACATGTAAAAATTTTCATATCCAAGAGAAAAATTCTATTTAGAAGAATTCATTTCCTGTAATCCTCAAATCATTATGAATAATATAATTGCAAGGCACACTAGTTTTAAAAACTTTTAACATCATATATCTAACACTTAATAAATAATCAAATTTATTTCGACTGCACAGTGAAATCTAAACTCAAAATTTCAATTTTTAGTAATTCTAACTCATAATTACCTAAAAGTGGACAAATAAACCAAAGCTCATGAATCAACCATTCCTTTAGAAATTTCCAGTTTTTAATTTTTTTTTATCGACAACTTTCACATTATCATTCTTTTCTTCTTCTTTTTTATTGTCTATATTGTTCATTTTCTTTTTTATTCCATTTTTTTCTGAACAATTTTTTCACTTGTTTTTTTTTTTTTTTTTTTTCTCTTTTTTACTTCTTCGGTAGGTAGCCATTTTCAATATACTTGCTTTTTTAAAAATTAGTTCTCAACAATTCTTCTTCTTCTTCTTCTTCTTCTCTTTTTTTTTTTTTTTTTTTTTTTTTTTTTTTTTTTTTTCTTCTTCTTCTTTTATAGCTTGTTAATACATACCAACTGTTAGTACATGCACTGTTAGCCACCCCCACTAGGGATCGATACCAAGACCTCAAGTGTTGAAACGGGTGGTATATCCACTCAGTCTACCAGTTGAGCTATGGATCAGGGGTGTATCAGTATAGTCAGTTTTATCATGCTTGGTTCCTAACATTTAAATAATCATGAAGAAAACATCACCATATGACTTAGTCTCTAAAAAGTGTAATCTAGATGTGGAAAGTGAATTACATGACTCATTAATGTTTTAAAACTTTTTAACAAAAAATAATTAAAAAGAACTCAGTTTTGAAATCTACTAAAATTAAAATCTAAGTATAAAAATTTTCAAGACTAAGTTACATTTCATTTTATGTTCAAACTAATTTTAAAAACTCTTGAATCCACAAAATTGATCTTCTAAAAAAAATTCCAAAAATACAATTTTTAACACAATAAAGATTTTTCCAAAGGGAAACCTACCCCTAACCCAAATGATACATTGTCCTCAATATAAAAAAGATATATAAAAATAACAACATGAGAGCAATAAAAAATAAAGAGAAGTGGGTGAAAAAGTACCTAGAGATGACAAACATACATCCAAACAAAGGAGTCCACTCAATTAAGGACTCCAATATACAAATCCAAAAATGTATAAAGTATAAAGTGTGAAGTTTCTCCCAATACTTCAAAAGGATTATGGCAATGAAACGTCCCGGTTTATAAATGCCCATCCAAAGTATGAAAATACAAGAATTCTTCTGTAGGGTCAACGTAGGTATCATGTAAGACATCAACATGATGGTACCTGCGTTAATAACGTCATCTAGTTGATGTTTTAAAACACCGTCCCATGTGGGAGTGATAGATTAATTCAGTGGTACCATTATCATTTGTCTAAGTTACGCATATTATTAACACAATCAAGCATGGGTAATGATAATTATAACAATATAACAGTTTTTAATATGGTTGATTTAGTGCATGAAAAGCATGATATATGGATGCATGTCTTAAGAATAACAATAATTGTAAAACTCTTCATCACCACAATCATCCACAAGTATCTAGTCTATTTTAATGTGGCATGTCCAAGCATTACCAAAATAATATCTATCATATTGTAATGTGCTTGTCACTAGTATTACCAACACATGCCACGAGATGTATGATTAGCCAAGTCTTATTAGTATCGATTCAACTAGCATATTAGCAAAGCTCGAACACCCCCATTTTATCACGAGCCGCTAACTGGATCACGTGGTTCATTGCGGCATGTGCTGGCTCCTCACCAGTGTCACTGTTTTGGATTGTCAAAAATCCTTTAATTTTTTTTTAATAACTAGCCACGTCATCACTTACGAACCATTGACGCTTGAGGTGAGCTTACACGCGGCTAGTACCGATAAAGAACCGTATAAATAAGATTGATCAACCGTAGAAAACCAATGAACCCAACCGATCACTTAAATCAAGTTTATCCCCATGATATGTTCACATAGGGCACAAATCTGACCGACCTACCACTGATAAAAAAATAACTCCTGGATCGAGTACATGCACCATACTCAACTTAGAGATATAAAACAGATACATTTAGAGGGACCCAGGGAGTCCCGCGAGAGCGAAAATACAAACCCCAAGGGGGTGGCCACCTCCAAATCGGCAGCGCACCGCGGAAGGCTCCAGAGGAGCGCAGCGGCACCGTTCGCCGCCGTGGCTCAACCATGTGGGTCCTCACACGTGCGGGGGTCCCCTCTACATGACCTTACACCCCTTTAAACTCCCTTTTACCTCTTTCTAACTCATTTTCACATCCTCAAAATCCTCTTTGAACCCTCCTTCACTCTCAAATCTACCCGAAGCCGAGTCAGATAAGGCTCGGATCTTGACTAATAGACCAAAATCAACGCCGTTACTTTTAGCCTAAACCGACGGTTTATAGTAATCATTACCAAATCTCCACTTTCACTAATTATAAATAGGTCACACTATGAACATAGTTAATCCAAATCCTAATAATTGCCCATGAGAAATCTTGATACCTAAATCATTTCAGAAATGCCCCGATTTTCTGAACAAGCTTTAGATCACTCGTTAGTGGGCCACTAGTTCTGAAACTATAGAATAATGTCCGTCTCATTGGCTTGACACTCATCACGAGTGACGAACCAAGAAAGTTCCTAGAACGGCTCAACTTGGGCCGGAAGCTAAGTGTTGTCAATGCGCGAATCCCCTAGGTTGAAATCTGAAACTTAAGTGAATTAGACCTTTCGTTCTTTCGTGAAGTTATGGCTTTCCGACCGTTAGATCACAACCAAACTCAAGGCATGAGTTAATGATATTTCTCTGCTCATATCCGTATAGCCGTAGCCCCGATCGACCATCGGTGACCGTTGAACAGATTTCTAATCATATCTGTCGATCGACGCATCCAAATGGCGGGCTGATCATATCCATACGTAGATCATCATTAGGACTAAATATCCTATGGTGGATATGGCATGTATACCCCATAATAGGCCCTAGAGGTTAGAAAAACCATCCCATAGGGTTAATATAGTAAAAACCCAACCTTTAAGGTCATTTGCACCAAATCTGGTGCTATAAATAGGTCATTTGGGAGTCTCATTTGCTCCCATACGAATTTGCAAAGCCAAGGAGAGAAAGAGGAGGAGAAGAAGAGAGGAATGAGAGGGATGGTGGGGCCCGGTGCCGGATCACACCATCCAATACCCGTGCTCGCCGGATT